>CAXITT010000143.1:1239669-1346880 GCA_964033795.1 Lymnaea stagnalis
GGGGGGGGGGGGCAAAAAAATCGATTCACTTTCCAGGAGGGGGGGAATTTTTAGTAATGTTTTAATGTAGTTTTAATTTACTGTAGCGTATTTGTATGGTGAACGAACGGACAGGACTTAGCTTAGTTACTTTCTCTTTATTTTCTCTTTACTTTAATACATTTTTTTGTCTATTTTTGTCTAAAAAAATTTATCCAATCAATCGGGGGGGGGGGGGCAAGTGCCCCACCTTGCCCCTACCTGCGGGCGCCCATGCCCGGTACCTATAATACCTGAGGCAATTTCCACCTCAAATTAATGTTTTTAAAATTAATTAAATAAAGTTTTTTTTTTTCAAAATTAGAAAATTATAGATTTTTTAAAAAAACGCGACGTCACAAATTGCTGACCCCTTCCTCCCCCCTGTCAAAATCCCAAGAAGAATCTTAAGAAAATGGACAATATCTGAAAAGAAACAAATAGTTCAGGCTATCAACGACCTGGCTAACCTTAGCACATGTTAAATAACACAGTAATTACAGGTTGTGACAAAATATACTTAACTAAGAATAGAGTAGTACATGTCATACAAATGGTAATTAAAATTATATTTTTGTAATAATGTTTAAATGTAAAAGAGATCATGTGACAGTGTTTAACTTGTAGCACGCGCAATGTCTTACATTCAGTATCAGTGTGAGATGTGAGGGCAAACGTAAAGGTCCAGAAATGATTAAGGTTCTGTCGTCCATGTAAGGTGTCTATGTAAGATGCACCCATAGCAGAACAGTTACTACAATGGTTTAAAGCAGAGGTCCCCAAACAATTTTTGTCCCGTACACCACTTGCCATGTTTTTGTCGGTATTGGGTAGACCCCCCTGCTTACCTGATATTGATTTTTTTTTTCGCTGACATGGACCCCTTGAAGTTGTCGTTGACCCCTGGGGGTCGATATAGACCACTTTAGGAATCTCTAGTATAAAATATAACAACAGTTCGTTTGATACTTTTATCAATCAATCGCTATGTATTTTTAAGACAAAAGCAAATTGCAGAATGTTAAATTATATTAATACAGCTGCTAATATTAATATGCTTGGTCCCTTTCCTATGTAAGAGTTTAGAACATGGTAAGACATTTAGCCTACTACACATATTTTAATTATATTCCCTGGTCGGATACTTTTTTTTTATCAGTAGCTTATAAGCATATTGCAGTATGTGTAACCAGAACGATATAACGGTTGCCATTTATGCTCACGTACCCACTGGTATCTAATTAAATTCCATTCAATAATTAAGTTGCCGGCTGTTTGTTCAACCATCACAATATCTGGGTTACAAATCAAATTGACGAGGACAATTAGTGATTAAAACACTGCCTAATATAAGTCATGAGCAGAAATCTTCCAATACTAACACCAAATAATGGCATTCTACAAATCTATCAATGTAATGTAAAGGTGTATTAGCTTATACTAGGGTCACACAATAAGTCATGAGCAGAAATCTTCCGACACTAACACCAAATAATGGCATTCTACAAATCTATCAATGTAAAGGTGTATGTGACTTATACTAGGCTCACCAAACGTCCCATTTTTTCACCATCGTACTCGGTGTCCCGAAAAAGTCTCTCGGGACGCCTAAATGTCCCGTTTCTAAAACCAAACACATTTTCAAATCGCTAAAACTACCTAATTTTTATATAACTTCAAGTAAAATTTTGGCTAGCCGTGTAACCAGTGCCAGTAGTGATGTGGGCTAGCCGTGTAGCCAGTGCTAGTAGTGATGTGGGCTGGCTGTGTAGCCAGTGCGAGTAGTGATGTGGGCTCGCCGTGTAGCCAGGCCAGTAGTGATGTGGGCTCGTCGTGTAGCCAGTGCCAGTAGTGATGTGGGCTCGACGTGTAGCCAGTGCCAGTAGTGATGTGGGCTCGCCGTGCAGCCAGTGCCAGTAGTGATGTGGGCTCGCCGTGCAGCCAGTGCCAGTAGTGATGTGGGCTCGCCGTGCAGCCAGTGCCAGTAGTGATGTGGGCTCGCCGTGCAGCCAGTGCCAGTAGTGATGTGGGCTCGCCGTGCAGCCAGTGCCAGTAGTGATGTGGGCTCGCCGTGCAGCCAGTGCCAGTAGTGATGTGGGCTCGCCGTGCAGCCAGTGCCAGTAGTGATGTGGGCTCGCCGTGCAGCCAGTGCCAGTAGTGATGTGGGCTCGCCGTGCAGCCAGTGCCAGTAGTGATGTGGGCTCGCCGTGCAGCCAGTGCCAGTAGTGATGTGGGCTCGCCGTGCAGCCAGTGCCAGTAGTGATGTGGGCTCGCCGTGCAGCCAGTGCCAGTAGTGATGTGGGCTCGCCGTGCAGCCAGTGCCAGTAGTGATGTGGGCTCGCCGTGCAGCCAGTGCCAGTAGTGATGTGGGCTCGCCGTGCAGCCAGTGCCAGTAGTGATGTGGGCTCGCCGTGCAGCCAGTGCCAGTAGTGATGTGGGCTCGCCGTGCAGCCAGTGCCAGTAGTGATGTGGGCTCGCCGTGCAGCCAGTGCCAGTAGTGATGTGGGCTCGCCGTGCAGCCAGTGCCAGTAGTGATGTGGGCTAGCTGTGTAGGCAGTGCCAGTAGTGATGTGGGCTCGCCGTGTAGCCAGTGCCAGTAGTGATGTGGGCTCGCCGTGCAGCCAGTGCCAGTAGTGATGTGGGCTAGCTGTGTAGCCAGTGCCAGTAGTGATGTGGGCTCGCGTGATGGCTGCACTGTTCCCCCTCCATCACTCAACGACGCTGCGTAAACGAAAATATTAAGGCTGCATCTATAGGTACCCGGGTACCTATGGTCTCAATGTCACGAAAAGTGGGTTTGTTTTTTTCAAACCCATACGAGACCCAGTACAGCACTCTGAAATTTTGAAGATACCCCAATATGCGTTTACGATCCTTGCCCATAATGGTAATAATGAACGAATATTTTCGCTCATGAACATTTATTGGACGGACGAAAGAAACAAGATGAGAGTGGAGACCCTTTCTGCAATCCTGCAGGTTCTCGACAATTTTGAAATGGACTGTTCTAGTTTGTACAACTTAATATTAGATAAGGATGTTTTAACAATGGCTGGGACAATAGCCAAGTAGCCTCAATTTAAATCCTAGACTAGAGAAATTTAATTTGTTGTGTTGTATTATGTTGTAAAATATGTATAAATTAAATAAATAATTATTCACTTCAAAATTATTGTTTTCATTTATGATATGCCTCAGTTGAGTCAGAGGTTAAATTAAATTACAAAAGTGAAGGTAAATTTAAACAGATTTCTAGGTCTCTAAATAGTTAATATGAGCATATTTCAATAAACAGTTTCCGGCGGAGGCCCCCGGGCCCCTCTTTAGCTGGAGGGTACCCCCCCCCCAACCCTCTTTGGGTGTGTCCCGTTTTTTTCCAGTTCACGCTTTGGTCACCCTAGGCCTTATATTTGCAAAGCGTCCAAATGGGTCGGTGAACAATGGCGCACTTTATGGATGAGATGAAAACTTTGAAGCAAATCGGCCTACTCATTAGCGCGGATACTATAAATTGATAAGTGCTGACAGGCTTGAGGGCATGTACGTCACACATTGACCAAGAGGGTCTATAACTTGTCATCTGGTAGATTTCCTTTGGAAAATGACCATCCCTAGAGACCTGAATAAAAGTCGAAATCCCGGACCGAAACCCTAAAGTATTAAATGTGTCCATTTCCGTTTTGTCTCGGCTATCTAACATACACGTACATTTTTATATATATATTTGTATATATTGTTATATATTTGGAAGAACGTGAAAACTCCCTAAATTACTTAATTTAATAATACCCTCTAACGATGTAGACCTGTAAATATACTAAGGTATAGCGAATAAAATTCCCTTGCCAACTATAAATAATTCATAGCATATTACAGTAGGGTTCCAGAGAAATAAATTATTTAACTTACAACTAAATACGTCAAAATATTTTTTTATAGAAAATTTAACTGTTTAGTATAGTATGTGGAGTTTTTTTATTCTGAACACCAGAGCCTATTTCTAATAAATTTTCCATTGTTAGTCACACAAGCCAATAAATAAGAAAACCTGAATCTCTGAATTGTTTGTTGATACTTGGAGCAAGAGTCAGCTCTGTAGGAGCTGGAAATAAAGGGGTTCTAGACCCTTGAAAATTCGTTCTGTGGCTAGTACAGAGGGGACCGACCCCTAGACAACGTACGTCACGTCACAGTGGGGGCCCGTCGAAGCAGCCATATCATCCAAGTCTACCATCCACCACAGTGGAGCAACCATCCACCACAGTGGAGCACCTATCCAAGTCTACCAACCNTAAAAAAGTATAAACATACCCAAAAAAAACCAAAAAAACAAACAAAACAAAACCACCCACCCCCCCCCCCCAAGTAACCGAACATTTCCCTAGTTTCTCTACTGTAATTTGTGATTAGATAACAGTGAAACACAATGATTTCTTTTATCTAAAGAAGAATCTTTTAACTCATTTTCCCAGTAAGTGGGCGTCTATTAATCGCGTCAAAATAGGGGAGAGGGGGTTTGGAAATGTTTGACAGTTGTTGACAAGAAGGATGGAGGGGGTTCATGCTTTCTCTATTAAAATTTTGAAATGAAAAATTTACTGGTTATTAAATTATTTTTTTAAAAATTAATAAGTGTAAGTAGTCATATAATTTTTAGGCTTTTAAAAATATAAAAATATGGTGGTGTTATTGCTTGTCTGTTTCTGTGCACTGCTGATGGCTGGTCACAATTTTAGCACACTTAGTTAGTGCAAGAGAAGTCAAAAGTTGGCGTCTCTTCACCTATAGATTCTGTTTTTCACAAATGACTTAGGCGGTATGTTTGCGATCATGTTACGGGTATGAAACTTGGACAAGATTCAATAGCCATATGCAGTCAAGATAAATGATATTGATACTAGGAATACGATATTTTGAGAATAAGTGGAGATTAAAGTTGGCATCCGTCCGTTACAATGTGACGATGGAGTGGGCTTCGGAGGACGAAATCCACATGGCCTGTGATTATACTTCAAGGATTATAAGCTGGTTCCCAACAGCAAATCGCCTCTCTTTACGCCGCTGGGTAACCCAAGGGAACATCAATGGGTGATACAGCTTGGCACCAGTGACGTCGCAGGAGTTGCCGGAATGTTTCATTGTATCAATGTTATCCGCCTTTCGGGACTCCATCTCCGGGTTTGATTTCAGAGTTTCCTTCTCTTAGATGAGTTGCCATCCAAGGTTAACGAGTCCCATCTACCCGGGGTGCTGGTGGTCTTATTGCTTGACTGGGCTCTAGCTGGAATTGAACTCCAGACCACCAACTTGAGATTTTGCTCAGTTTAGACCATTCAGCCACCCAGCACCAGATTAAAGTGAGTAATAACAATAAGATCGCTGCTTGAACGGATTTATCATCTCTCATTAGCCACCACTCAGTTTTCAGTCAATCCTTTGCTGGTGACACTCAAATCAGTGACTCTTGCTTTCCTGATCAACTTGATGCCACAATCCTTCGCATACAGGAGTGTGTGGACGACGTAAAGCGTTGGATGACTTGCAACAAACTGAAGCTAAATGATGATAAAACGGAAATCCTTCTCATCCACTCTCAAAACAAACATCTCCCTCCATCCGCTCCTTCTTCTATATCTGTTGGCAACTCTGACATCACACTCTCTTCCTCTGCCAGAAACCTTGGAGTCACGCTTACAGACACCCTCTCCATGGACAAACATGTCACGAACATATGTAGATCAGCATACAACGAAATTATAAAAATCATTAGACACCTCCTCTCCTTTGATGCCACAAAAACTCTAGTCTCTTCACTCATTCTTTCAAACTTTGACTGCTATAACACTCTTCTCGCAGGCATCATCAACACCACATAGACAAACTTCAGAAGGTACAGAACTCAGCATGCAGACTCATTTTTAAATCAAAGAAACATGATCACATTCTTCTTCTTCTTATTATTATATTTGAGGTGCCCACGATCAATTTGTTGATCATTCTGGTTCCTGGTTTAAATTCAGATTTTGCCTTCTCTTAGAGAGCCACACATGCGGCAACTCCACTGGCTTCCAATATCCTTTCGCATCAAGTACAAGTCTGTTAATCTATGCTTCAACCCTTTCACTGACCCTCACTTTCCTGTCTATCTCTCTGAACTGTTGCTTTCTTACATCCCCACAAGACAACTACGCTCTTCAATTGACAATAGAACCCTCTCAATCCCAAGAACCAAAACTAAGACCATCGGTGAACGCCCCTTCTACTTCCATGCACGTTCTGGAACCAGCTCCCCTTCCACATCCGTCATTGTGAAACCTCGTCCACTTTAAAAAAGTCCCTTAAAACCCATCTGTTGAGGTCCGCCTATGACCTGAGATGCACCCTCCTTGTCCTGCCTCATTTTCTGTTTCGGGTTGATCCTGTAGTATAGGCCAAAACGTGCCAAAGTGTACTCGTTTTTATAGCCATTTTAATATTTAAGCTACTGTTTCTATAGTCATTTTTCACATTGTAGTTACTATTCTAGTGTCTCTGGTTTTTCATTTTTATTTTACTTTAGCAGTTTAAATAGTTTACATTTTTTTAAATAATTGTAAAGCGCTTAGAGCTGTAAGGTGAGCGCTATACAAAAATGCCTAAATAAATAAATTTGCAAAATCTGTAACATCTATTTGCTTCAAAAGTCATGTTGAAAAAGCATCTTCAACAGCACCAAAAACAATGCCCTCTTGAGCATAAGACATTACCACCTGCTACTCAACAAAAAAGGATTCGACCAATGCGAGTCGCTGCAGGGAGATAGAGAAAGCTTATGACAATTATTGCTCACACTGACAATGCTTCTTTTTTTAAGTGCTGAATGGTTAGACTAGGATTATGTTGACTTGTCTGGTATATCAGTTCCGTAAGATGAACATGATAAATCAGCTACTATAGAGTTTGCCCATCAGTGACGTCCTTTCAAAAGGGGGGGGGGGGCAAAACCAAAACATGCTCTACTTACTAAGTTGTATATTACTGGAGGCGCCAAATGATAAATCAGCTACTATAGAGTTTGCCCATCAGTGACGTCCTTGCAAAAGGGGGGGGGGGGCAAAACCAAAACATGCTCTACTTACTAAGTTGTATATTACTGGAGGCGCCATAGTACATAGAAATTGAAATAAAACCTGCAGATGTAGGTGGGGGCAAATTTCCCCCTGCCCTACCCAAATAGGTCCCTGATGCGCATTGTTACTGGCAACACCTGGCTACTCCCGTATCCGGAAATTTGATCGAAAGAAATTTCGTCGACGGTAAATTGATCGACGGTAATTTGATTGAACGGAAATTCGATAAAAGGGTCTGGTCCTCCCTGTGGGGGTTGATAATCTTCTTCTTGGCTATTGTCTGCATTCAGTAAGTCCTCAAAATATTCAGCCCACCTCTCCAGTACTTTACTATTTCCCGTGATTAATTCTCCATTGTGAATCTCACGCATTTGCGGTCTGGCTTGGTATCCATTCTTTTCATCTTTTATCTTCATGTACATTCCTCTTATATTTCCCTCTCTTGATAAATCTTCTATTTCCTTTAGTTGATCTTTTTCCCATTCCCTCTTTTTCTTCCTACACATTTTTGTTGCTTTCCTTCTGGCTTCCTTGTATGTTTGTGTTGTCTTTTTGGTTTCTCTTTGTAACATGATCATTCGTGCTTTGTTTCTTTCTTCCATGGCCTCTCTGCATTCATTGTCGAACCAGCCTACTCTATTGTTGGCTTGCTGAAATCCCACTACTTTTTCTGCTGATCTTTTGATGGAATTTTTTTATCCTATCACACTGATCATTTATGTTGTTTTCCCCGTTTACTTCCTCCTGCGATGCTTCTAATTGTGCTTCTACTTCATTCTGGTAAGCTTTTGCAGTTAATGGGTTTTTGGGCAGCTTTTGGTAATCATATCGTTTCTCTCTTTGATTACGACCATTGTGAACTAAGCTTATCCTCTGCCTATATTTCACCCTTACAAGTAGATGGCCCGAGTCCGCATCTGCTCCTCTAAGGCTTCTCACATCTAATATATCTGATCTATTAAAACATGATCGATTTGATTGCGGGTGATTCCATCTGGTGAGTTCCACGTAGTTTTATGTCTATTTTTGTGCGGAAACTTGGTGCTGCTAACTGACATCCCTTTTCCTACTGCAAAGTCTATGAGTCGGATCCCATTGTCATTGGATTCTTCGTGCAGACTTTCCTTGCCAATAGTTGGCATGAACACCTTTTCTTTTCCTATTTTGGCATTGAAATCTCCAATCACTATTAAGCATTTATTATATAGCAGATAAATATCTCTCAGAACAAAATGATGTTAGTGAGTTAGAAAGGTGAACATCATTACATAGATACTACTTTTTAAATAAGGGATTCAGATTAACTTTTTCCTACATACACATTTCAAGGACGTGTAATATTTTAGTAGCTTTGTGGTAAAATGAGAATAGAAAACAAATCAATACCTGTTTGAGCTATTTAAGTATTTAAATATGAGCCAAAATGATCTATAAATTGATCGTGGGCCATTAAGATATAGAAGAAGAAGAAGTAAAAACAATTTAGATTTTTAGGTGTTGAGATTTCGCAATTGCAGGTAGAAAGTATCGCAAAACGCCTACCATTATCAACCAAGTAACATTGGGTCATATATTCTAGTTATTAATTTTTACAGAAGGCATTTAAATATAATAAATTCATTGTTCTATATAGTGTTTAAAACATATGTCCCGTTTTTGGCCCTTTTTCTTGTATGATTTGGCCATTTTGATTATTAAGATCTGGCAACCCTATAACTCATTGCATTTCCGCTTCCGCAAGGATTTAATTTTAACTACAAGAGAAGTGACTCGCACGCTTTTCAGAGAGAATCATCAATTTGTCTCCAACAGGTGACGCATAAAGCGGCGTAGGGCATGGTACATTGCAGAGTTTTATTTTAATCTGTTTACTTCACAAAGTGACCTTTAAATGTCAAAACACAAGTATGGTTGCAAATATAAAAAGAAAGCGGGGCAAGAAGGAAGAATTCTTCGGACAATGACAATGCTACAAAAATTTGAATGCACAATTCATTTTTGACGTCGTTTGATTGATTGGAACCCGCAATAGGAGTAGGATGAGTGAGCTTTTGTCTAATTAGTGAATTTTTGCTAGATTTAACTTTTATAAATTTTTAAAATTTTATTTACTATATAGGCTAATTCAGATTGATTAGCATGTGACGTCATTTGCGTGATATTAGAATTAGGGTTCAGGTTAGGTTTAGGGATACATTTATTAGGGTTCAGGCTCAGGTACAGGTAAGGTTTAGGGATACATTTAGGACATAAGTTTGTGTGTCACGATAAACAAGATGGCGGCCGCAGGCTGATCTCTCAGAATTTACAAAAAAATTGCTAATGCCGGCTAATAGTAGCTACTTCACCAAAAAATTCAAAGTTGTTATATTAATAACTTATATTTATATCATTAGACTAAATTAGAATAGGTACTTTGACCCAAAATTTAAATATTGTCTCATTGCCATGAATGATACTTCATTTTAAAGGGCTAGCTATAACCTTTATAACACCAATTTCATCTTTTTATCTTTCATAGAAGTGGAGTTATGATTTGTTTGGTGTTTTTTACAACCACCTTCTTTATCTTTGTATTTAACCGAAAAAACTTGTGACCTACTTTCCAAATTTCTGCCTTATTTTGCCCAAAACTTTTTGACTTTAAAAGATAATGCTACCAAATTTTCAGGAGACATTCTCAATGTAGGGATAATGAAACCCACTTGCGCATAAAAAAAAAAAGGGAACACAAAAACTTGTCACCCGGTTTTGCGCACCGCTGTATATATATTTTAGTTTTTTTCTGTTTCTTCTTTGTTTCTGGTAATTACATTGATACCTCATCAATGACATATTTTGGGATTGTCTTCCGGTGAAGCTAGTGTTAATTAGATCGAACGCTTGTTTTTGTGTTTACGTACAGTCCATAAACTGGTTTATCGAAAAAAATCAATATTATTTTTTTTTTGCTCTAACACCTGACAATTGTGACCCTCCACAACAAAATGAGTGGCTTTTCACCTGATGGCCATTTTGAGATTTTTATATATCTTTTAATTCTGAGTTCAACGGTGAAAACCGCTTGAAAATCGGACAGTAACATTTTTAGTTATGAATATTTTATTGGAGCCTCTATCCAAGCCCTGATTTTGAGAAAAATTGATTTTACTATAGGTACTTCACCAAAAAATTCAAAGTTGTTATATATTAATAAAGCTTATATCATTACAAAGGACTCAATATTTCCTTTCCATTGATACCAAATTTATTTTTCTATCTCAATTAGAAAAAAAGTTATTGCATTTTTAGTGTCATAATTTTTCCTTATATAGCCTTAGTAAATAATTTCCAAAATACTGTGACCGAAAATAGTCATCCTTGACACTCAAAACGCGATAACTTTTTAGCCAGCAAGGTTAAAGCACTGAAATTTGCAGTGCATTTCAATGAACTATTGGTGTTCAATAATAAATTATTATTATTTATATATTACAATAAATATATTAATGCATGGGATTTGAACAACAGAGGGTACATAGATTTCTTTAAAAATGAAGCGCCCGTTTTCAATACTCAAAATTCCATAACTTTTTTAAATGTAAACTTAAAGCCTTCAAATTTTCAGCACAGTTTAATTGAGTATTGGGCTTTACTAATAAATTTTTATTATGCAAATATTACAATAAATATAATAATGCGCGGGATTTGAACAACAGAGGGTAAGTAAATTTCATTAAAAATGTAGCGCCTATTCTCGATACTCAAAATTCCATAACTTTTTTACCTGTAAAGTTAAAGCCTTCAAATTTTCAGCACAGTTTAATTAAGTATTAGGCTTTAATAATAAATTATTGTTATTCAAATATTACAATAAAAAAATTAATGCGCAGTATTTGAACAACAGAGGGTAAGTAAATTTCATTAAAAATGTAGCGCCTATTCTCAATACTCAAAATTCCATAACTTTTTTACCTGTAAAGTTAAAGCCTTCAAATTTTCAGCATAGTTTATTAAAGTATTGGGCTCTAATAATAAATTATTATTATTCAAATATTACAATAAATAGATTAATGTGCGGGATTTGAACAACAGAGGGTAAGTAAATTTATTGTTTATAAAATTAGATGTGTTCAACACTCAAAATACCATAACTCTTTCACCTGTTAAGCTAAAGCTTTCAAATATTTTAATTAGTTATTGTGCTGTATTAATAAGTATATTTCATATTTATATTGAAATAAATTTATTTAATCGGTGGGATCCAAGCAAAGGAGAGTAAGTAAATTAAAATTTTAAAATTAGCCTTTTCGTGAATTAAAAAAGTGTTTACCGAGTCCATGGCCATGGCAATCTTGATCAAATTTGCAACAGTTGTGGATGCCATTGGTAATGGTAATGATTCAGTTTATAACAAAGATGAATGGTTTTCCAGACATTATTTACTTTTGTGTCAATGTTGTTGATGCCACCCACCATGATGATAAATTGAGTCCTTTATGTATAAAATGCCAAATAAATGCAGTTGATGGTGAAAAATATCCATAGTTGTTAAAGATTATGCCGTGGTTGTCCATATTGTGGTGGATTGTTCAGTTGGACATTAAGTCATACCTGATAGATCTTAGTTAAAACAAGAAAGACCAGTACAACAATTTAAGTAAAATTGTTCATGCAGTCACATTTTGGCAATAGAGGCCGTATTCCAGAGAAATATCAACAAAAGTTTTGTTGAAGCAATACTTGGAACAGCAGGGCAGTCAGCACCTCTAAGCAGGAGAGGCAATATGTTCCACAAACTCCCTGCAACTCATTGGTGGTCTTGTAGTCCAAAAACTGAAATAGAGATAGAAATTCATTTAATTAAATAACAAAATATGCATTTTAACATAATTAACAAAAAGTATGTTTTATATTTATTTAATTTTAATACTATCTAATTTAAATTTAACATTGTGTATTCCAGTGTGATAGTTTTAAATTACCGTGTTTAATAAAGGCAATGGTGATTTTATTGATCCTGTCTATCCAGTGTAGGTATAGTAGTCCTCAAGGGTGATTAAGGTAGTCCTCCAGTGTCATTTCTGAAAAAAATGTATATTTTATGGCTTTAAAAATGCTGTTTTAGAGAAGCTTTACAAATTTTACCAAATATGCATTATAACATAATTAACAAAAGGTACATTCTACTTCTATATTGAATATTGATATATATCTAATTTAAATTTAATATTGTGTATTTAAGTGTGAATTGTCTGTAATTTAATTATTTAATAAAGGCAATGGTGATTTTATTGATCCTGTCTATCCAATGTAGGAAAGTAGTCCTCAAGGGTGATTAAGGTAGTCCTCCAGTGTCGTCATTTCTGAAAAAATGTAAATTTTATGGCTGTAAATGTTTAATAGAAGGTTTACAAATTCTATGAAAATTTTGAACATATGTTTAAAGAGATCACTTGTTTTAAAATGATTTATAATGTAGACTGTTACTTACACTTCCCACAGCAGCTGCTCAACTTTATACTTTAATACCACTGCTTTCTAAATTCTATGAAAATTTTGAACATATGTTTAAAGAGATCACTTGTTTTAAAATGATTTATAATGTAGACTGTTACTTACACTTCCCACAGCAGCTGCTCAACTTTATACTTTAATACCACTGCTTTCTCCTTGTCTACAGAAATCGTACGTCCCCCAATAGCATGTCTGTCAACAATTCAGTTATGTAGACTAGTGTAACATCCTCATCCTTGTCTTCATCCTCGTACTGAATTGAAATTGATGGCTTAGATCCCTTGCTAAATCCCCTAATTACTCCTATAAAGACTTCGTCAACTCCTCCAACATCCCAAACATGTTCAAATCTACATCCAACTAAATTATGATCTCCTCTGCTCAATGCCTCAAATATGTGTTGATGGTCCTCTTCTAAAATCCCCATTACAGCCGTGCCTAAATCTGGATTATGCAAAAATTGCTTAACATCCTTTTCAACTTTTTTCCTGTTAGATCTATCTTTTCTTTGCCCCGCTTCTATGAGTTTAGTTAAAACAGACTGCTTGACTGATTTTTCCCAAGTCTCACAATGGTCCTTAATGGAACGAGAGTGGCTTATTGCAAATTTAATCAGTGCTTTTTGTTCTGTTGGGCTTTTGTCAAGGAGCCAAGCCATCGTTTTGTTGACACTGAACTTTATTTTCCCATCTATAAATCCCATTGTTGCATTGGGGGAACGACGAAGCTGGTGATCCAACATGCCCAATACTCTTTCACTGTGCATGTTGTGAAGAGGAGCAGATGAGGTTTTTGCAAGAAGCTCAGGTGTTACTGAAGATAGAGCTCCTGTTAGGTAGGACTTCAGCTGCCTTTCAAGGACAATCACAAATCCCTCAGCAAGAGCTCTTGTTATCTTGTTAAACAATTCATCTGTCCCTCCATTTTTCAAGCTAGTGTTACTGAAGATAGAGCTCCTGTTAGGTAGGACTTCAGCTGCCTTTCAAGGACAATCACAAATCCCTCAGCAAGAGCTCTTGTTATCTTGTTAAACAATTCATCTGTCCCTCCATTTTTCAAGCTTGCCAGTACAGGATCATCTGTTGCAAGGCAGTTGTTGAAGCAGTCCTCTCCCATTGATATCAAAAGGTCTGGTTGTAGCTTCAATTTCAACAACTGCTCCAGACACACCTTCATGAAAGGTCCCTAAAAAAAAATAATGTATAGAAATCACAGGTTTAGCAAATATTGGTACTAATTCAGTGTATGACTAACAACTAGAAGCTGGTACAAACAAATAGATTACCATTTCCAGATGAGCTCTTCCAGCTTTGTTCTGGTAAAATAGAGTCATCCATGGTCCTGACAGCACTTTTCCAAACAAACCTGAGCAAATAAATTAATAAAAAAAAGTTAAATTACCGGTATGAATCTTTAAAAAGTTTCCAAAACTTTTAAAAAGACAACACGCTAATACGCTATTAAAAAATACATGGAAAATTATACACTTACCTAGTATTCTGAGTTGAATAATGATATGTGGATTCTCCAAATCCTTCAGGATAGCGACTGACATCTTAGCATCTCCTTTGTATTTTGACAGAAATTCTTTTAAAATGTCTCTCAAATGATACACGGTTCCCGCTAGATGAAACAGCACATGCATTCTGTTCCCCACATATCTTGTTATAACTCCACATGCTAGGTTTTTTAAGTTTAAAAAAGCTCTGAAACCTCCTGGATCTCCGGATTTCATCTTGTACCTATAAAAAATTAATAGGCATACATTTTATACAAATTTTAAAAAAAATATCTATAAAGATGTGATTGTGTGTTTATGTAGGATTAATATAATTTATATATAAATTATAAAGACAATGAACTGTTCAACACCCACCTGAGCTTGGAAATAGAGTAGAGTAAATTGGCTGCTCTTCCTTCGGATCCAAATAGTCCACTATTAACATTAAATTCCTTATCCAATTTCTTCAGGATTCTTCGAGCTTGGGAAGCTATACCTTCAATGGGATGCACATTGCAGTTTAGCTCCACCAACTCTGTACTTAGAAATGCAGACAATTCTTGATTGACACAGTGATTTACTGCTGCCCTGTCAGTGAGTGTTGAGGCAAAACAATTTCTGAACTTGTGCAGCACTATTTGCTGTTGTATGTTCTTGTACAATGCAAAAGTAGTTGCAAGGTTCTGTATGGACGTTGTAATTTGCCCAACATACGATTCTGTTTTACCACTTGACAGTGATGAAAGCTTCATGGTTAATTGCTGACCATCAACTGCTATATGACACTCATTGACATGGCAGCTCTCTTTTGTTGTAGCGTCCCAAGAAATTGTAGCAGTACCATCTTGAGCATTAAATAAATGCTCCCCTAACTGCAAATCTGAAATAACTCCCATCTCATAAGCCATTAGAGATGCTGTAGATGGTCCAGGTATACTTGACACTCTCCGATGGCAGAGCTCTTTAATGACAAATTCAATTATGGGTCCAGCCTTCTCTATTGCTACTTGGTTTAAAATGCACATGTATATGCATTTTCGAATTGGAACACTGTATTGTTTTCTCTTGTGCTCCATCTCAGAATCCCCTAAAGTTGTTACAATTGTAGCAGTGTTGAACTGCTTCTACAATTCTTTTACCCTATTTCTCAAATAACAAACTTCAAAGTCCAATTCCTTGATTCTTTCCTCTTTATCCTTGATAATATTTTTCAATCCTATTATTTTTTCTTTTACAAAATTGCACTCCTTTTTACTTTGAATTCTTTTCTCAGTTTTTCTAGGAAGGGGAACATCTGATTTAGATTTTAAATAATTTAACTTTTTTTGTAACTTTAAATTTTCTTTTCTTAACAAAAACTTTTCTTGTCTCAGCTTGTCCCTTGTTGCTGCATTTCTTTTAAAATTGTAATTGACTCTTTTAACATCAAAACGCTTTGAAATGTCTCTTGCTAAATTTTTTGAGGCTCTAAGTTTGGACTTTAAATCAGAAATGGTAGTCATAAATGATTTTCTTATTACTGGGCACTTCTTACAGTCTCTTTTGAGTTTCATTTCCGTCTTTTCTTCAGCACTTTCTTTATTTTCCTGAGAAATGACAGTGACAGCTTCATATATTGGCTCTATCTTCTTTACTGACTTTACTACTGGTATCCTAAAAGGTAAATTCAAAATTTCAGTAATTCGATTCCAGTTTTTGTTGATGCTCTTTTTAAATACTTGAACTTCTCTGGTCAAGCGTGCTAATGCCGAGTTTATCCCTATGAATGTACATTCATGGCCTTGGGCTGTCAAAATTTGATGTAACATCTGTGACGTTTTAACATTATTTTTATTGAGCGTAAGCCAGGTTTGCAACACATATCCATTAGGGATTATTCCTTCATAGGATGTGAATTTACATAAATAAGCCTCGTAATCTTTATTAGTCCTTATTACAGGTCGCCCATCCACTGGAATGGACAGGCATGAACCTATGGTAATGCTAGAAGCTCCTCCGAAAAGTGAGGGTGACATTCTTGTATAATTAAAAAGAGAGAAAATGCTGAAACAGATAAGAAATTTAACGTAATTTTGCTATACAAAAAAGTGTCAAATTTAATATGTTGGGCTAAAGCAGTAACACTTAAAGTTAAAGGCCATAAATTAAATAGGGTATGCAAAAAGAAAATGAAAAAAAGAGGGACAGTTTGTTTAGATGACAAAGGTAAAAAAAATTATGAAACTCCAAGAAAAAGATGATCATGTCATGATGTTCAGCAGCTACCGAGCCTATTAACTATTATTTATTAATTATTAATATAAACTATATCCTTATCCTATGGCATTATTATTTTTATATTCCAAAAATATTATAAATCCCAGTTGTAAAGGGATATAATTATTACAATTACAACATAGATTTAGATGATTCATGTTCATTTAGTTTTGACATGGTTTTCATAGTAATCATAATTTTTTAAAAAATAATTAACCTAATCAAATAAATGAAATTTCATAAAATACATATAAATTTGTTTTCAGTTATGAAATTCAAACAAATTAAATAACATAAATTAATTGGATGGCTTATAAAAGCATTGGATTTATACAAATAATTAACCTAATCAAATAAATGAAATTTCATAAAATACATATAAATTTGTTTTCAGTTATGAAATTCAAACAAATTAAATAACATAAATTAATTGGATGGCTTATAAAAGCATTGGATTTATACAGATTTTAAATACTTCTTATGCAATAAGAAGAAGAATAACAATATAGAATTAGATATGGTTATCTCTTCCGGTTAATTTGGCCTTATCGATAACTGGTTAGGAGCTATGGCTCAAATGTACACCCGGGCGCCCTGTCTATAAAATTAACGGTCTACCTAAATGTCATTATGTTTCTTGCTTCAATTAGTTCAATCATTTTTACATTCAATACAAAAGGAATTAATTGCAATATGATTATGGTTTCCGAAATATAGTGATAGCAAACTTACCTGTTTTCCCAACAAAAGATATCTGCTATAAGCGCTGCAAGTCTGATGAAAAGTTTAGATCGTAATGATCGCCCTCCTCGTGTGCACAAAATTGGCAACAATAAGTTCATTGTCTCTTTCTTATATAGACAAAGGAACCTAGATCTCCATCTGCTATAAGCGCTGCAAGTCTGATGAAAAGTTTAGATCGTAATGATCGCCCTCCTCGTGTGCACAAAATTGGCAACAATAAGTTCATTGTCTCTTTCTTATATAGACAAAGGAACCTAGATCTCCGTATGACCCCGTGACCTACCGGCATTGACCGGTCGCCGGTTAATGGTCTGTTTCACGCATCCGAAAAATCGACCGGCGCGCGCAGCTTAGTGAAGTGCCTATTTACTAAATATATTTTTCGGACTAAGAATTTCCTTAGCAACCGTTTATGGATTTTGTTTAAATTAGGCACACTTATTCAACCCTTTTTACTCAAGATATGTGTAATATTTGAAAGGAAAATGTTGTATACTTTTTTTGTTATGCATAAAAAAGAAAATATAAAAATTTAGGTTTTAGTTTAAAAAAAATAGTATTAAGGTGTATTAGTGGGTACCACAAACTGATTTTTCAAAATCGTTTTACAGCTCTCTTTTTGGTGATTGAGTGAGATCTAATGATTCTAAGAATGTGGATACCACATTTATCCATATATCCCCCATAGTTATTTAAAATGATTTTTTTTTAAATCTTCATATTTTGATTTTTTAAACACAATATAAAGTACCATTTTGCAAAGCCATATCTGTAGAAGTAAATGACTTAAACACAATCACTTACAGTCATTACAATCTCATATACATAGAGAACAAACTCAATTTTTTTCATGGGTTTAAATTGTTACATTTTAAAAATTTATTGAAATGAAAACGGTGTTTTGTCACATTTTGAAATGTTTCCAAAAGGAGGTAAAAATACACAATTTAATGAATTTTCAAAAAATCATTAAAAAAATAAGTAATTAACTTAGACACATAAAAATTAAATCAAAGTGTTGCTCAACTTAAGAAGTTTAAGGACAAAGAACATCCTGCACATCAGATCGCACAAAAGGACATATGTTTTTGTGCAAATATTCTTGACGCTCTGCCGAGAGACCTGGTGGGTTAATTACTGTTGGAAGACCATTTAGTAGTTGCCGAACAGCAAGCATTTTAGGAGTTATGGCAAACTGTTGTTCAGGTTCACCTAACTTCTGTTTATAGAAGACAATGCCAGGTGACTGTGCTCTAAAACAAAAGTGCTGATTGCTTTTAATACCCTTTAGAGGTCGAAAGTGGCCATTAAAAAATTGCTGCCAATCATAAACTGGCACAAGAATCTCCCCAGACTCTGTCCCCACTAACTGTGCACGATTGATCCCTTTCAGGGTACTGGTGTTGACCGTGCGCACAAGATCCTGAAGACCCAAACACATATTTTTGACTCTAGCTTAAAATAGGCCGAGGTGAGAAGCGACTCATTTTGTCGTGGAGGGTCACAATTGTGTTAGATATGAGTTGACCACTGAGTTATACAAAATTAATAAATCTACAATTATTTCAAAAAACCGCTGCAAACACTTTGGCTCACCTGTCCCAAATTCTGTGGCGACTGCAATAAAGCGTTGTTCTTCATCTGCAGACCAGCTACGTCTCCTAGGCAATGCCTTTAACAGAATTCACAGGATTAAAACAAAATAAAAATAATGACATTTAATAGAAATTACCCATGCAACACACATTGCATATAAATTATTTTTTTTATCACTGTATTAAAAAAAAAATCTAGCAGTCTTATCTTCAGCACATTGATTTTTTCATATTAAGCACTAGTGCACTGATACTCACTGAGCTTGGCTCTGGCTGGGGAGTCCTCATTTGTGGTAGTTCCGAGTTCCCTAAAAAAGAAAATTAAAAAAATAAAACAAACAACTAATGATATTGCCGTATCAAGGCTTCAATGTATCTCTACAGAATACAGAGAGGTATCGGCTGTTTCTTTCCTGGGCTCAACTTTGACAGTGCAGACTTTCCTTGCCAATAGTTGGCATGAACACCTTTTCTTTTCCTATTTTGGCATTGAAGTCTCCAATCAATATTTTAATATCATGTCGTGGTGCCTCTTCGTAGATCTTTTCCAGTGTTTCATAGAAGGATTCTTTATCTTGATCTTCCGTGTCTTCCATTGGAGCATGTACATTTATTGATGTTATATTGAACATTTTTCCTCGCACCCGCAAAGAACACAATCTTTCGTTCTCTGGTTTGAAGCCTATGACTGCACTGACCGCTTCTTTTTTCACGGCAAATCCTGTTCCTAGTGTGTTGGTGTGCTACCACTATAAAATATGGTGTATTCTTTTGTCTTGAGGATGTCTGAATTTTTCCAGCGAATTTCTTGCAATGCAGCAATAGATATTTTATATTTGACAAGCTGATTTACAAGGTTGGCTAAGGCTCCTGCTCTAAACAGGCTTAGCACATTCCAAGTCGCAATCCAAAAATCATGTCCATACCCATGCATAGGTCGATTTCCATTGGTATCAGTCCGGGTTTTGTTCAGTTGCTTGGCTTTCATAACCTTGGTTTTTTTACGTGGCCGGGTTGTTAACCCTGCAACCGTCTGGGGGGTTGCCCCTTACAGCTCTCTGGATAGCTGCCTTAGTTTTTGGTTAAGGTTCCCTAGCCTTTGTGGATCCCTTAAGGGGCGCTTAAAATGGATCTTGTCCCCGGGCGCCAAACACCCTCGCGGGGCCACTGTATCACTGTGATTCGTTAATGTTAAATCCTTAAACATCTAAATAAATATAAGACATTTAAAATGAATAATTTTAAGAAAGATTATAACCAAACTTGAAAAGTTTATGTAGTAACAAAGCGTTGGTTTTCATTTTTAATTATTACGCTAAAAATTGTGTACAGTACCGGTATACAGTTACGTTCTTTATTATAATTATTGAATCAATATGTAATTTAAAAGTTTTACAATAGTAATATCAATAATAGTTTTTCTCTTATTAATTATTTCAGAGAATATTACTAAAATTAGGCCTACATATCAATATCAATTATAATTATAAACAACTGTTATTATAATCTTATAATAGTATATTTATTATTTAAGCCTAAGCTAAGCTTAATTTTTCTTAATCAAATTCTATTACTACGACTACCACCACACTTACATGCCCAATTAAAGTTAGTGTGTTTGTTTTAATTTAATGTACTAAAATGTACATTTTAAATTTTAAATAATTGTAAAGTTAATGTAACATTCTAATACTTAGCATTCTTACTGTGTGTCTTTAAAGGCTATAATATATTATTAGAATCAGATAATTGTAAGTGTATTGAATTAACAGTCTAAGTCTATATTTTTAGTTAAGCCTATGCTGTGTATAACAGTTTTATTAAAATACATCAAATTAATAAAAAAGACTCAAACAACATCATCGTAGTAATTATATATTTTTTAGGACATAAAAAAAGCAGTACATAGACAATTATTTAATATATCAAATATTTTTTAATGAATTAGTCTCATCATTGACGTCATGGATGATTTTATTGGAGTAATTTTTATTTATAATTACATGCGTTGAATTTTATATATAAAAAAAGATTACTTACCTTTTTATAAATATAATTGATTTAAAATTTAACACAAGCGTAATAAAATTAGTTAAAATTCAATAATCATTTTATTTTTTCGTTTTTTCCTATGCCTATATAAATGATTTTCCCAATTTTTCTGTTCACTTTTTTCTGAACATACCCACAAATATATATATCAAAAAATGAAAATGAAAGTTTTGCTGTTTATTTTGATGTATATTGCATTGAGAATGTCTCCTGACAATTTGGTGGCATTATCTTTTAAAATCCAAAAGTTTTGGGAAAAATAAGGCAGAAATTTGGAAAGAGGGTCACACGTTTTTTCAGTTAAATACAAAGATAAAGAAGGGGGTTTTAAAAAATCACCAAAAAAATCCTAACTCCACTTCTATAAAAGATAGAAAGATGAAATTGGTGTTGTTGTAAAGCTTATAGCTAGCCCTTTAAAATGATGTATCATTCATGGCAATCGGACAATATTTAAATTTTGTATAAAAGTACCTACTCAATGCAATATACAAGACAATAAACAACACAACTTTTATATAACGTGAAGACTTTTATTTTTTTTATATATTTATATGAGGGTATGTTAAGAAAAACATGAACAGAAAAATAGGAAAAATTAACATTTTTTAAGGAAAAAGCAAAAAACTAACATGTTTATTGCATTTTAATGAATTATATGCCTACAAATTAAACCAATTCTTATATTTATGAAAGGTAAGTAGAAGTCTTTTTTGTTACAATGAATTTGAATGCATAAGATAAATAAAAACTACTTATATCTCCAATAAGACTAATACGAGAAGCGGGTATGTGATTAAATTTCAAAAGGTAATGGGGATGTTCTGCCTGTCATGTTTATATTTAGACTGCTCTTCAAACTGCTTGGTCTTGTTGATAAATCCACAATCTCTCTTTCATATTCTTTGTCTTTGTCCAAACGTGCTCACTTGTCGAAGTCAATGGAAGGACTTCTTTAATTAATAGAAAATTAAAATTTTCTCTGATGTCTGAATGAAACCTATAAATAATATATAGTCATATATCCAGAATCTACACAATTTCTTATTGCTTTTTAATATTATTCAATTTTATTTTTTTTGGTAAAACTAATTTCTTTTACATTTATTTTATTAGAAATTTAAATATTTGCCTATGTAAACTGTTTTTGGGCGTAAAAAAAAATTAATTACTAAGATGATGTTTTTTTATTTGATGTCTTTAATTTATAATTAAATGCCTTGTTTTTAAAATACAAACTTAAATTAGGCCTGTAACTCTAAGAGTATTAATGGAATAGTATTAGTATTAGTTTTAATTAGTTATTATTATTAGGCCTAGGCCTATTAAAATATACACTATAATATATTCTCTTATAGGAGTAATGTCACTAATGAGAGAACAACATTTATTATTAAGATTATTAAACTATTATTGAATCAATGAAGAAGATCATAAAAAATGTTTAGGCATTCTCTCATAAAATTTCTAAACTTTTTGATATTTACATATTATTGTTGTATAGTTTATGTCAATCAAGGGACAAAACTGGTCCGAAATTCAACAGACTACACAAACTAAAATTAATAAAAACTCTTTGATATACTGGTTTGTAATAATTGATAATAATATTGTAAAACTGTTTCCCATAAATTAACTGATAAGTGTTCCACGGATTTTTGAAAATGAACATTAATAGTCATCTTTTTAATATCTTCGTATTAAGATATTAATGACGAGAGCCATTTCCGACTACCAAATTTTATTTGAGGGGGGATAACTGGTGAAAAACTCGATTTTCAAAAACTTCGGAGGTCTCTAACTTTTTTCAGCGATCGCTATTATTAACGAAATAAAGTTATTCCATGTCATGAATATATGATTAGCGCAGTAAAGTTCAAAGCGTTGCGATTTTACATTAAAAAGTAATATGCAATTTAAGTACATACCCATATATAATAGTAAATAAGTTGCCGGTACAAAGTCCAACATGCGGACAAAATGGTGTCAACTGTTTTGAAAAAATATGCGCTCCACGTCACTGATGAGAAAAGCTATTATTTAATAAATAAAGGTGTCATAGTATGCAATTTTCCAAGGATACCGTATAGCTGTACGCCATATTGTAGAACAAGTTTTATTGACATTTTTGGACATGCGCATATCGGTGCGTCGACTAGTTTTAAAATACCTCCATTAGAAAGGACTCAGTATTTCCTTTCCATTGATACCAACATTATTTTCTATCTGAATTAGAAAAAAGTTATCTCATTATTAGTGTCATAATATTATTCCTGCCTTATATATAGCCTTGGTAAATAATTTCCAAAATACTGTGACCGAAAATGGACATCTTTGACACTCAAAACGCGATAACATTTTAGTCAGCAAAGTTAAAGCTCTGAAATTTGCAGCGCATTTCAATTAAGTAGGTACTTGGGTAAAATTTTCAAAATTTTGCCTGTTTAATAATTGGCAGATGCTTTGCAATAGGTTTCACACTTTCCACAGGTGCAGACCATCTAGTTTGAGAAAGATTATGCAGTGAGCATCCAGTTAATGTTTGTAGAATTTCCCATGGTTGAGGACTGTGCACACAAAAAATATACAATTTTTGAACTATTCCAAAAAAAGTAATAAGTCATTACAACATTTGTTGCATGCATACAGCATAAATTTAAACTATGCACGCCACAATTTGAAAATTTTGCTTGAGGATAAGAGTGTGCAAAAGCTGTGGCTATTTTCACTCTAGTTAGTCCAGAAAACAGATTTGTGGGCCTCTACTCCATATCATTCCATGGAAGCTTTCATTGGTGTTCTGTGTTTTGCCTAGAAGACACCTTTCTAACAACTTAGGCTCTGTCAGCCTTATGTAACTTTCTTTTACATATGGTGCAATTTTTGGGTTTAAATATGTCGTAAGCCGACCTTTGTGAGAAGGGATGGTGAGATCTTTCCCTATGGCTCTCAGAAAGAAACACCATGATTCTAGTCCTGAAGGACATTTCTGGTGATTGGGAGTCATCTGTCGATGTTGAGTGATAGTATGCAGCCCAAATAGCATCGCTCATTTCATCAACAGAGGAATTATATGTCCTGACCGCCTTGGTGTAGTAGCTCTGTAGAAGTCCCATCTTGGTCTGATAATAATAAATAAGAAGAGAAAAATCATACAATTATAGACGCTCCTTGTTGCTATACTATTGAACTTTAATATTGTTACTAATTACTAGGGTTAAAATAAAAAAATACAAGCACAACATTTCATTAGCACTATGTTTATATATTAAAATTACCTGTGTCAAATTTCCAAGTCCTGCTCCACCTAGCCTGACACCTTGTTTTCCGTGTTGACCAAATTACGAAGCGCTGTGTTGAGCCTTTTTGCCACATGGTTATGCACTCTGTAATATGCTTTGTAATATCTGTCATCCCATAAGGCCTGGTTTCAGAGAGGGCAGAGAATGTTTTTGTGTCCCCATCTGACACAAGAGTTGTACACCGCAGTTCGTGCAGCGTTTCTGACCCGCCCCACATAATTCTAGCTCCCTTCACTTCCATTGCTCCGAATGCACCTGAGAAGTTTTTAGAGCATTTTGGTTTGTGCTCTTCAAACAATGTAGAGTATTTCTGTGGGCAAGCCAGTCTCATGCTGTCTCCAACAGTGGTACATTGCTGAATAGATAATTTATAAAAACAATTATGATTTATTGTAACACATGCTAATTATTGAGGTAGTAGCAGGGTTAACTATTTTACTTAATTGATAGTTCAGGGTGCCGGCTTCTCTTGTATGATGAAATAACTAATTCACTTCTTTCACTCCTCCACTCAATTGGCCTGTCACACAACGAAGTAGAAGACAACTTCCACATATAAATTGCACAGTACTTTATTACTACACTTACTATAACAATAATAATAATGTGTCTTGCATTAATATCCGAGTAACAAATCCAGAATGCAATTATCTCATACACATATAATACTCCACAGCATGATGGAAATAATTCACATGACAGTAAGTTAGACATGTCCCATCTTCTCCGACTTAAAATGTATTGCCTTAATCACCCGAAACGTGCGGCTCACTTCCGCTGTACAAAAATATAGTTCATTCTCTTTTCCCGTGAAACAATGCAAGTTAATAGAGTTCACTATTCAAATCATGATACCTCCCTGACTTTAATGGTTTCATGTTCAAAATTGCAGACATGGTCTGTTACAAGCCCTACCCATCCAAAAAGAATTTGGCAAAAATGTACATGTAAAAATTATAGTACAGCATGAAATAAGCTGAAAAAACTGCTCATCATTAAATGCAATGCTGGGTGTGTGACAATCAAGATTCTTCAATGTTATTGTGTCAAAATGCCATAATCATTCAATATCTACCATATAATTGAGTAGTCATTATTAACATATTATCCAAATCTTTATATTATAAAGTTGTAAGACAACTCTTAAGAAAATATGTTACAACATAGAACATGTCATTCATATATTAAATATCTATTAACTCAATCAATGAAAAAATGATCTGTCACTAACTAGTTTTCTGTCTACTACTATTGTAGTGCATCCTGTGTCTCTTGAATACATTTAAAAAGTATTAAAACATTATTATAAATAATGCAATATCCTAATACACTCATCATTATGTTTCTTAATTCGTTATGTTTATTTTTCATCCAAAAATATGCTCCAGTCAACTCCGATATTGACATCGTTTTGTTTTGTTTGAACGTTTTTGGCGCCTTGTACAATTTCGTGTTCACATTGTTCGTGAGATGTTTTTTCTTTTTATCATCTGACAATGTATATATGCAATCGGCAACGGAATTCGATTGGAGATAGTGTAAAAACTGTTCGAAGAACAGTTCGACGTCCACCGGAAACAGTGATGTGATTATGAAATTAGAGATTTTTGATAGAGCTATTACCAGCTGGTCTCTTGTCATTTGTTCTGGATTCATGAACATAATGTTTATAGGATTGCATTTTGACAAATCTTTATCAGGTGTTACAGTGAAAAAATTACCTTCTTCACATTGTTCGAATTCTGACATCGGGACTTGTGTTTTGGCCCCTGTATATCACATGCAATCCAAAGATGCTGTAGTATGAACAATGCTGATTGTCTACCGATAGTGAAATATCCTATATCGATATCTTCAAGTGATGTATTTGCATCTGGATACATGGACGGCTTAGTTCGTTTTGGTATTCTTGACAACGGTTGTGGATTCGGTTGTTGTTGCGATGATGATGATGATGCCATTGGTTGTGTTAGTTCTAATGGTTTTGGTTTTGTTTCAATAGTTGTCACTGTTTTATATTTTTTCGCAACGTACCTTTGTGTGATTTCTGTATCAGCAGCATATTTTCTTTTTCTTGAAACAGCAATAGTATTGACAATGGTCTTGATGCTTCTATCTGCTTACAAACAGATAATGGTCCAAACGTACGCAAAATGTGTATTTTTGTGTCCATTATCTTGCGGCTGATCTATGTCTTTTTTTTTTTTTGAAACAGATGACTTATCTGTTCTATATTTTTTTGTGACGATGATTTTCCTTGTACTCACATCATTGTTATTATGATTGTTTCTAGTGGGAATGTTACTGACACTATTGTTCCTGCTCTTACTCCTGCTCGTGCTCCTACTGCTGTTGCTGCTGTTACTTCTATTACTGTTGGTACTGTTACTCCTACCGCTACTACCACTACTACTTTTGCTACTGTTGCTACTGCTACTGTGTATGCTGTTTGTACTTCTGCTTCTGCTAATGGTGCGTCTGTTGCTTGTACTTCTACTTCTGCTAACGGTACGTTAACTATTAACACTGAACTATTTTGTTATTGACACATGCTGGTGGAAAATGTAAGTGTTCCATCAGTGTGACAAGCACTAGCTGATGTTTCATGTGGTGGGTTATGATTGTGTCTGCTGTTTGTTTGATTGGTGTTGTGTCTCTGGTGATCACTTGGTTGGTTTCTATATGGTTGTCTACCTCTGTTTGTATTATCATGTCTATTGGGACTACTGTTTGGTGAGCTCCTTTGGTAAAACTGACCTAAATCTCTTTGATATTTTCTGCATTCAAATTTTTTTATGGCCTTCAAGACCACAGTAGAAACAGTTGTTTCTTGAGTGTTACGACTTTACTTTACTAACTTTGACCTTCATCAAATGGCTCGGCCTTCTTGCGTTGTCCAGGGTGTATGAAACTCTCTCTCACATAAAACACAAGGTCCAGTGTAACAATATAATAATTTATTGCATATTTTACAAAACAGGATACTGCTATTCAAAGACAATATATTATGGCGCGTGGAACACACATCAGTCCAACTACCAACTATCCACTCTCCTAGCACTACTCTCTCGACTAACGTGTCACTCGCTCCTATCGCTCCTAACAACCAACTAGCACACAGCCCTTTTATATCCCTACAAAACACTCAACATACACTAACGTTCCACACCATGGGCTAACTTCACGCTCTGACCTCACGATCAACAACTCATAAAACACTCTCACGATTCACGACTCCCCCTACCCAACATTCACAATAATCTAGTTCACAACATTGAGTAATTGGAATAAGATGTTTGGTAATTATTGTTTTGATGTTTCTGATAATTGTTCTTTTTCCATCTGGCAGGTAAGCTCTGGTATCTTCTGTTTTGGGGAAATTTTTTTTTGTTTTTGAAAGTCCCTATCACTAGGTGTTGTCCTTACAGCAGCTAATATGCTACTTCTGTTATCTACTCCCTCACTTGGGTAAGCATCTTTAAAGGTTGTAATCGCATCTACTAGATCACTCTCACTTTTGATTTTTCTTTCTTTGAGAAATGTTAATAAAGGGACTGAGGCGTTCCTTAAGATTTTATCAATTATGAACATGTCTAGCAATGCCTTAGGATTATTTAAGTCAATCTCAGTGAGCTCGAGCCATTTCATCAGATTGTCTCTAATATTGAAGATTGAGGTGTTTGGGTTTATTTCTCTTTCTAATCTAATACTGTGAAATGACCGTGATGTCATCTCCATGCCCATAAGTTCTGAAAGTTTGGCTAAGCTGTTATAGCCAATGCCAATTTAGAGTGATCAAACACTAGTGCTCTATTCAATTCATACATTTTTTGAGAGCACTTTTTTGAAGTAAATGCTTCTGACCTGAGTCGCAATCCAGGCAGAAGATTGATAAGCAAACAGCTAGACCTTGAATTCGCTGGGGGTCACTCCATAACTCTAATTGACTGCTGCCACAGTCGGAGCATTTGAGTCCTGTAACTAGAGATTCTAAGCACTGTAAATCTACAGTTGTTGTAGGCAGTGTTGCTTCTTTTATTGGAGTTGTAACATTAGCAAAATATGCCAGTTTTCTTCTGGATGCTGAGAGATCTGAAGATGCAGTTGAAGAGGATGACGGAGATTGTTGTGGAGTGGCAGAGTTGAATCCGCTTGTTGACTCCTGTTGCAATTTTTCCAAGCGAGCTGCATTCATATTAGCAATTTTAGTCATCATTCTGGACTTTGGCTGGATTCTTTTCTGTGATTTCTGAACTTGGAAATAGAGTAAATTGGCTGCTCTTCCTTCGGATCCAAATAGTCCACTATTAACTTTAAATTCGTTATCCAATTTCTTTAGGATTCTTTGAGCTTGGGAAGCTATGCCTTCAATGAAATGCACATCGCAGTTTAGCTCCACCAACTCTGTACTTAAAAAAATGCAGACAATTGTTGATTGACTCAGTGATTTACTGCTGCCCTGTCAGCGAGTGTTGAGGCAAAACAATTTCTGAACTTGTGCAGCACTATTTGCTGTTGTATGTTCTTGTAACACTCTTAATCTGTTTTAGTTTAATTCCTTTTCAGTTTTTCTAGGGGGGACGGGGGGGGGGGGGCCTTCTGTTTTGGTGGGGGGGGGGAGAGACATCTGATTTAGATTTTAAATAATTTAACTTTTGTTGTAACTTTAAATTTTCTTTTCTTAACGTAAACTTTTCTTGTCTTAACGTGTCCCTAGTTGCAGCATTTCTTTTCTAATTTTGGTTTACTCTTTTTACATCAAAGCGTTTTGACATAACTCGTAAGCCATTTTTTAAGGCTCTGATTTATGATTTTAAATCACATACTGCCTTCAAATGTGCTTTTCTTAACACTGGGCACTTGTTACAGTCTCTTTTCAGTAGCATTTCTGTTTCTTTATTTTCAATGTTAGTGACAGATTCCACTATCGGCGCCTTCTTCTTTATTACTGGTACTGGTATCCTAAACGGCAAATTCAAAATTCCAACGATACGATCCCAGTTTTTGCTCATGTTCTTTTTGAATATTTGTATATCTCTGGTTAAACGCACAAATGCAGAGTTTATCCCTATAAGGGTACAATCATGGCCTTTGTCTTTCAAAATTTGGTGTATACTTTGAGACGTTCTGGCATTATTTTTGTTCATCGTATGCCATGTTTGTAAAACATATCCATAAGGGAATAGTAGTCCTTCAAGGGATTTAAATTTACTGAAATAATTCTGGTAATCTTGATGAGTCTTTATTACAGCAGGTCCATCAAGATTCACAGCTCCTCCAAAAAGTGGGGCTGACATGGCTTTATATTAAAGAAAAAAGATACTGAAACAGGCATAAAAAAAAAATTATCATGTTTGCCTTTGATGCAAACAGGCACTCGCTCGGATTGACCAGCTCGAGCAATTCTGACATAATACTGATAACTGTGTTCATGTAAAGTTGCCACGTCCTCATCTCATCTGGGTCGTCCTCATCTCATCTGGGTCGGCGCTGTTTAACCCTATTGACTTCAATAAAAGTGGCAAGCAAGCTATCTTGTTGGTCTTTGTGGGGAAGGCTGTTAAAATGTAACACAAGTGCATTTCGCTCATCGCTTGTCGTGTTCTCAAAACATTTAAGCTGAGTACAGTTACACGATTCACCAACTTCATGACTAGAAAGTCTCTTTTTTAGTAAGTCACGTTTTCTACCAACAATCTCTTTTTTTCAGTTTTGTGGTAACGATTGGTGATCCTGTAGTGTCAGCCATTGTCTCTTTTATAAAATGAAAACAACGAATCACGTGACCGTAATCCCGCATTGTCATTGGCTGAAAGGGAAACAACTCGGGCAAGACTTATGACGACACCGGTTTTTCCCTTGTCTATGCTTGACATCTCTTGTTTTTCCCTTGTACCCTCTTTCTAACAAAGCTAATATTTATTGACTGCACAGCTTTTTCAGTTTGGCCCATGTGCCATATTATTCGATTGAATGGCATCAATCCTCAGGGGAGATAACTTAAAAATTTCGAAAAACTGACATCTCTGGTTTTTCCCTTGAGCCCTTCACATATTTCTTTTATCTAAAGAAGAATCTTTTAACTCATTTTCCCAGTAAGGGGGCGTCTATTAATCACGTCAAAATAGGGGAGAGGGGGTTTGGAAATGTTTGATTTAAATATGTGCTTCAGGGAAAACCTTTTTTATAGCACCTATTTTAGAAATATCTTTATCAACAAAAAGTGGGTTAGGAAACATACATTTCTTTTAAAAAATCTAAACATTTAACTAGTAAATTCTGCTGTTCACAGCATATAAATGCATGTGCATGCGTGACAGGGCGACACCTGCCATTGCTGTCAACGGCCATTATTCTCAAAAGAGGCATGTTATAAATATTTGTTTTGTAAGTAATATCCATTACTAAAACTTCTGGATACTTATTCAAACATTGAATCATGTCACGTGATGAATACACTAAATATATAAAATTTCCCTCCCCATCCCTCCCAAAATCAACTCTACCTCCTTCAACCATTAACAATTTAAAAGTTTTTCTGTCTCCTGCTGGTCTGTAGGCACACGCACCTTTGCCCTCAGATTTTTCACATCTTTGGGTGCCACCACAACATTCTGTTCTTTTAATTATTTCTCTGACCTCGGTGTTGGACACTGACATATATTGAAGCAGTGTCAATCATTGGGGTGAACTGGATCTTTCTCCTCTCAAGCAATGCATTAACACTCTAAATAAAAAAGAAATAATATAAAAAAATATCTAAATGTAGCATATAACTTAAAAGAATCTAATGTATACTATACAGGTACAATAGTAATATATTAAAAGTGGAATAACATCTTACCTCCTGGGACAGCATGTGGATAGCATGAACTAAATCCGATTGCACCACTTGCAATTTCCAGCTGTCTTGGACTTGAACCATTTTAACTTTTAATTTGGCTGGACACCTATAAAATAAACTGTTTTAAACATTAACTATGGTCCTTTAAAGTGTAACAGTGATAGTTTTAACAAGTTCATAACACCTATTATTTAACGGTAACAATGTAAAAAAGAACATGAACACACCTCTGGTTAGGTCGCACGCTCTTGGCTTTTGATTCCCTTTCTGTGCCTTACTTATATTCATAGAGTATGAACGGGTAAACCAGAGTCTCATACTTATGGATCCTTGATGGAGTATTTTTAGCATCATTCTTATTCTTGCTTTTAGATCTAGCCAGTTCAGTATGTTTATATTGTATATATTTAAGATTAGAGTTACATATATTGTGATTGTCTAAGCTAATTGTAAGTAATAGTGTACAAAATATTCTAATTTTATTGAATTGATATTGTAAAAATTAATTAATAAAGATTGGCTTACCTTTTTATAAAGACATCATTTTGAAGCTCCTCTAAAGCTTTGATGGCATTTTCCAAATCTTTGAAGGTATGAAAATGGCAATTTACAGCTAAAGCACTTTCAGAATTCATTATGGAGCCGTGGTGTTGTCACTATTACAAACTAGTAAAAAAAATGATCGAGGCATTACTTCGCCCTTGTCATAGAAAGCAGGTTTTTAAAGGTCCGGTTTTGGTTTGATTTGATTGGCTGGACTACCAATAGCTCTCTAGTAGCTATTGGTAGTTAACTAACCACCAATAGGGAGATTGGTAGTTAACTACCAATATGGAGATTGGTAGTTAACTAACTACCAAATGCTATAAATGCAAAGTGCTGCATGCCCTTCATTGGGGTAGGTATCTGTGCTGGTTCCCACTGACTAAATCTATTCTAAGTTGCTAAGCGTCTGTTTCCCTTCTGCAGCTTAACTATCTAAAGGATGAAGGTACAATTCATTTCAAGTAATTTTGCAGATAAAGCTTCATTTAATTTTTCAATTACAGCATGATTTACAGGAGCTCTGTCAGTTAATGTTTTGGAAATGTTACCAAAATTCTTTTCTTTAATATCTCTGAAAGGGACATTATTAAGCAGAGGATATGTTGTAGCAATGCTTTTTAAAACCTGACAGGCATGGTCAGCATAATCAATGGCTCCCCCCCCCTCCAAGCTCATAAGCCATTTGTGCAATAGTAGACATATTTGGAATATTTATTTCTTTTCCTGTCAGTGATTTTATGACATATTGTATTACGTGCCTGCAGCTGAAGTTGGAACATGGTTGACTAAAAATTTGTGCAATGCCCTCCTCTTGGGGAATTCATATATTTTATTAGTTTTAGTTTGTACCTTACTTCATTTTCATCATTTAGCTTTATGGCCTCTGATTCAAGTTGTGTAACTTTTAGTTTAAGGGCCACATTTTCTATTCCAATCTTAGTAATTTTATATAAATCCTTTTTGGATGTTGTGGATTGATTGTTATATTAATTTTTTTTTTGAAGAAGATTTCAGTTTCAGCTTGGATTTTAACTCAGTGATTTTTTATATTTTCCTTTTCAAACGTTGCTTAATTTTTTTGGGTGTATATTTTGTAAAGAATATCCCTATTTTCTGATATTAGAGTTAGCCTCCCTCAGTCTTTGAAAGCTACGACAATAAAAACTTCAGTTTGCTTATGCTCTTTTAAATCTACATTTGTTTCTACATTTGTTTCACTAACTTTTATGTGTGGAATAATGAAAGGACTATTTAAAGGGTTTACAATGTCAGTCCAGTGTCTTAGAATGGTTTACTTTTCTTTCCAAATGACAAAAACAATTTTCTTAATTTTAATTTGAAGTAGTTCATATCTACATCATGATCATGTAGCTCTTCTTTATTAAATGTTTCTGTCAAATTGTAATCTTTTTTTAAAGCAATTTATTTATGACATATGTGTCCATTTTTAAAAACTTCTTGAACACCAAATGCTTCATAAGTATTTAATAAATTTCCCATATCTTGGTAGTATTTTTGTCTGCCTTTGCCTACCAGCTCAACTGCCATGTTGTGAACTGTTAAGTGGGGTTCCACGGCCACTAAATAGAACTATACTGGCTATACAATACAGATACAAAGTACAAGTACTGGGTACTGTTAAATAATTATATTTATATAAATATAATTCCTATTCAAATCTACAATACCAGTAATATTAGAATTAAGATTAAATGAGTTATACAGTATTGAACATCAAATATTACAACTATATAAATCAAAAATAAATTTTGTGGCACAAAAGTGCAAAGAAAATTTTAATGAGTAATAAGTCAATAAGCACAATTTTCAACATTAAATTCAATTGCAATTTTGAAATGAAATACAAAATACAATCAAACGTACATTAAAAGCAATAAACTAACAATTGTTTAAGTTATTAAAACAGACTGTTATTATTAATATTATTCGAAATTGAGACTAAACGAAATTTGTATTAAAATATGAAATATAATATAATAGAGGAAATTTTACAATGAAAGATATGATTTAATTTGAAAGGGATCGATATCTGATAGAATATCGGTTAATATTTATTTTATTATAAAGATAATACAATTAAACCCCAAATTATTTCAAATGGAACTTGATTGCTTTATTGAATAGAAATTTCTTTTGCTTTCTTATCTGTCAACTATACAAAATAATGCTGTTTCCAGTTTACTATTACTTTTGTTTTCGGCCATTTTTTCTTCTTCCGAAAATGACAAAATTATAGACCCCCATGATGGCCAAAAATAACAATGGGTTTGTCCTCTTAGAGACTTAAAATTATACACGGTTAGGTACAATAGATTTTCGCAGGTACACCAGGTCGATTTAAAATGTGACAACAAATAGTTTTTGAAAAAAATGATACATTAAGCTTACCTAATTTCTTACCCTAAAAATTATTTAAGACATACTAAAATTACTCAAAACAAAATGGATGTCGTTAAACCCTGTTTATTAATGCAACTAGAACAGTAATTTGTTTGTTGATACGACGTTTCTAGCGCGAAAAAATAATTTTTAGTGAACCCTACCATCTCAAAACCCTATGGGCCGCGATTGCGTCAAAAATAGCCTCATATCCAAGTACCCATAACATGGTATCAAATGTCACACCACACCATTCTTCTCCTCATCCTCCATGCGCAACACATTTAAGGCACACAGTGTCGTCATCATCCTTATCACTGTCACATCATCTCTATCTGAAGATTTCTTCCTTTTTTTGCTGCTTCTTCTCTGTCGCTTCAAACATGAATCAATAGCATCCTTGTTTAGGGGGTGTTCTTGGGACCACTTTCTGCATGAAGCCACTCATCAGTCCCTACTAAGTCACCCATCCACAAAAGGCATTTCAAGATCATTTTCCTTCACAAAGTCTTGAATGTCTTTCACATCCTCTTTACCGAAACCCCCAGCCCCACTCAGCCAACACAATAAGGCAGTCTGCCAGTTCTTCTTGATCAGGAGTCAAAGCAGTTTGCCAATTTACTGGTATTTCACCTTGACTCTCCTCAAAGGTGCCTTTTTATTAACTCCAAAATGCTTGGATGCCTTGTTGGCAGACCTCTGCTTACCCATGACAGAACTGTAGGCATCTGCCATTGTCTGGCTAGTTGCATAGGACTGCTTGCCTCCTTCCTCATTCTTTTTTTTTGGTCCAAACCATTCTGCAAAATAAAGGGGGCAATTAGTTCCATTATCAAAACTGTATTAAAATTATTTTTTTAAAAAACCTATTTCTACTTATGTTTTCAATTTTAGCTATATCTGCGTAATGTGTTTATTGAATCACGGGGGTTAACTACATTCATTTTCTAAGTTATTAACATTTTAACATGTTTAAAGTTTTTAGGATATCTATATGGGCTTAGATAAGCAAAGTTATGTTGGACAAATTTATTTTCAAAAATTTTACTCCAGCGGAGCAAAATGGGGGTTGAGGTGGTAAAATCATGGGAAGCATTGGAAGTGTTAAATATAAAATCCACAGCAGGTACAGGTCTCATATTTTGCTTTTAATAAGCCATAAGCCTACTAAATGTATTGTAACCTTGAGACTTGGGGAAAAAAGATACTTTTGTTTATGTCCATTTGGTGCTCTTTTTTTCTTCTTTGACTGCACATATTTTGCTTTAAAAATACCACTTTCAGTTAAAATATTTTTTTTCATGATCATTTTTAACCTAACCTGCTTTGTCACTGTAGTCTTAAACCATATTTAAACAAGTATACACAATTTTAAAACAATTTATATGAAATAGGTAGAGGCATAGAAAAATGAATAATAACATTCAGTATCCTTTAAAAAAAAATTATTTTGAGAAAAAACAGAAATTAAACTTTTCTTTGAAGAAAAGACATTTTTTGTTAATATAAGCATATAAACTCCATCTAATTCAACATAAAATTCAATTGGCAATTTAATAAGCAAAAAGTGATGTAAAGTTATGGAAAATAAATTTTCAGTGACTAGTCTAATAAGCAACGTCCACCCAGATTAAAAAAAAAAAGATGATCTTAATTTGCATATCAAACACATTATTACAACATTATTATGACTTACATTAAAAATATTACACTACATAATCAATAAAAAACAAAATATATACATTTAAAATTAAGAAGAATACAGTAACATAAAAAATCAGCCCCTCCTGGTATATACTGCGGCCCTCCTTGATGCAACTCAGCTCTCGCCAGTTATTTTTCTGCTGCTTTTTTTCTAACCCTACTTCTCAACAGATACGAGTACTGTCCTTTTTTTTCCCAAGAAGATGGGTTTGAACACCTGCCTTCAAATTTATTGGGGTTAAAAAGTCTTGCGAGGCCTTCGATCCTATGTTGAACTCCCTAACACCAACACATACTGAAATTTCCAGCCACTGTCTACCAATAAAAAGGTGCTTAGGACAACGACTCCAAATCACAGAATGTATTGATTCATTAATATTCTACGTCTGGCCCTCAACACACCTCTGCAACAAGTCATCATGCTTCATCCTTTCAAATACCGGTTTGATGTGCTCTGCAACTAAAGGACGGGTAAGTTGAGAGCATCTTCTCATGCGTCCCAAGTCGGAGACCTTTGGATGCAGCTCTCTGTTAAAGCACCATGAAGCTGTACCAGTAGGACAGTCACTGTGAATGGGTTTCTCCTCTAGAAATGAAGTGATGAAATGTGGCCCATATTATTTTTCGCATTTCAGGAACGGTGGTGGAGCGCAGGGCTTTAGTGAAATACTTTTGAAGCTTACCAATCTTAACAACTGAGTAAGCTTCCCATTCCAATTACCACCAAGAGTAATTTTTTGCTTTTTTTAAGCCTCCACCACATGCCTCAAAGCTGTGCCCAATCTTTTCGCAACATGATTGACACATTCTCGCTTTTTCACAGTGAGACCCTCATATGGGTCAAGTTCATGGATGGCTTTTATAGTGTTTGTATCACCATCATAAACAACACTCCTATACCTGAAGCCGTGCTTCCGCAATTATCGAGCCCACATTGTCACGGCAGCCTGCTGCTCCATGCTCCCACTTAAGCCATAATGGTTGATGTCGCAGGATGACTTGTGGTCCTGATACCAAGCATCAAACCTGGCTTATTTTCATCAATCTGCCTCCCATACTGCTGCAGGTATGGCAATATTTTGAAATCACATGAAAGTCCACCACAAGTCCAGTTCTATGTTGCAGCCTACATCACATTTTGACTTGTGGGCCTTGTCTGCCACGTAACATCATAGGATACATCAATATCTATGTTATCCTCCTGCTCGGGGTAAGCCTTTCCTACGATCTCAACACTTTCAGCCAGTAGCTTTGCTGAAAATAAAGCTGTCTGTTCAAAAATTACTTTTGTGTGCTGACTATAGGTTTTTGAATGCATGACTGGTGCAATTATCAGTTCAGAAAAATTTTTGACTGACGTAGCCCATTCCAGTTGCTAATGATGCGGCCACGGCCTGTCTGTTCAGAGTATGGACCTTGTCAGATTTAATATATGAACCAAATAAAAATTAGAAAAGTAAGCATGCATGGCATTCTCCATCAGCAAAGAATCAATGGTATAAATCAATAGTTATTAGTTGATTTTTTCAGCAATTTGTGCTGCAAAAACAATGTTTGTTTCAGAACAAATAAAATAATGTTAAATGTTTTCCTACTATTCCTGGTTTTTGTATTCGTTTTCACTTCACTTCATACTACATCTTTTGCTTATAGCATTAATGAACTCTTATTTTATTCACATACTGTTTAATAAATGCAATGATCAAAATATTTTGGAAGTTAAAATATGTGGACGAATCACATATCACGAATCACGAATGATATCACAGCTTATTTCGTATCAAATTTAAGATATTTAAGTGTTAAATTTAAAAAAATCTACATTGTAATATGGATTAAAGGCCCTTCAGTAATAAATTCAGATTAATTTAAAAATGCGTAGGGTATTCAAGGTTGATGGAAAAGGTAGTTAATCAAGCATTTCCAGTTCATCTAAAACAAGATCAGTTACAAAGTCAGTGAGGGGGGTTTTAACCCATTCGCTACTAATACTAACCACTAACACCAAAACACCCCCTGAAATACTAAGCAAAGGGAGATCACTCTCACAAACACGCACCCCCATGTTAGATAAAAGTGTTTTTAAATAACTAAACATCAACTTAAAATGACAAGACATACATTAAAAAATTGAAAATCGGATGAGCTTTTTAAAAATGTATAGGTTTGTATATTTTAATTGACAAATATATTTTAAATAAATCCTGGGAAAAAAAGTCTAAAAATTTAAACAGCTTTTTTCTTAGTGTTGACCCCCATTGTTTGTCATTTATTATTGAACTTTGAAAAGCAATAGCCCTTATGTAGGTGTACTTGGAATAAATGACAGCCTGTTGTCGTCTCTCTGGTTCTACCGCTGTCCATCTTGTTGCCGTTAACAGAGCACTGATAGCTTCTTCGTTTTCGGCCAGGCATTGGGCTTACCATATGCTGTTGGTGTGTCAGGTTGCCTGCATTGTGTAGCTCCAGTCAAAGGCATGATGCTGGTCCGACAAGTCAACACCAAACATACCAGAGTTGTAGTCAGGGGTGCCACTTTTCCGGATTCGTGAGGCTAAATATTTTTCAATTCCGGATTTGGGTTTTTTTATATTCTCTCGTTCCGTTATATTATCCCAACGTAAGGGGAATCACTCTAATATACAAATAGAGTTCTTTTACAAAGATAAACGCATCTCGCTAATTTAAAATCCAGTTGATGTGAAAAAAATTTATGATTATGTAGAGATCTGAATAATTTATCAGATGATACCAAATATGAATGGGTGCATTTAAAATGTACATGCAAAAAAAAAAAAATATGCAAGGAATTCTATTTGACGGGACATTTTCTGTACATTTATCAATAAATAAATACTTCAGTTACACTTAGCATGGAACTGAGCAAATCAGAGCTCTTCGCAAAGGTGTGTGTTACACAAAACACAACCTAGGTCTTTTGAGTCAGTGCGAACTTTTTACTGCCGAAACTGAAAACATTGATTTTTACGCCCATGGAGTTGAATTCTGCGATGCTCCGAAGATGTTCCAGGAACAGCCAAACCGTCAGCAGCAGGGACCTCCACCTGTCTTCTTTTCCTTGAAAAACCCTTCATGAGCCTGCGGGCAGTGTCCAAATGGAAATTGAAATGCGACACTGGCTTTGATGTCGGGGGGCATGGCATATTTTTGTATAAAATAAACGCATTCAGCGCCGCCGCCTCAACCAAAAACCATAAACAGCATCTCCACCACTTGTGGCTTTTTCTGCCAATAGGGTAATATGATCTGAGCTGATTATGGCTGATCTAAGCTGATCATGGCTTTCCACCCCACCCATATTGCCATTGTAGATAAATACAGACTGGGGGATCTGTTTATCATTAGGGCCATCTTTGGCACGGCGAGATGCAGTGCCTAGTGTAGGCAATGCATTGGTCGAAATCATGGAGATGGCACATTTGTCCCTCCACTAACATGAAACCAGACTTTCTATCTGCCTCATTACACATTGGTTTTTGTTGATTTTCCCCTTGAGGTCTTTGGGCTAGTTCTTCTGTTTTGACGAGTTGTCGCACATGAATAATTGCCATTTAATAGCAAATCCGATGCTAACTGCATGGATGGAAAAAAATTTGTCAAAATTAAAATGTTTTTTATTTAGATATCTTTTGCCTAATTTGTGGGTGACATTATAGCCTAGTCCATTAGGCATAGTGGTGTCAGATTTCCCTGTGTAGAAATCAAAGTCTAAAAGAAATGATGTCGACCAGTCGCTGCAGCACCAGACTTTGACACCCCATGGGTGGGGCTTTCCTTTTATCTATTGTTTAAAAGAGACTCTGCCTCTGAATGGAATCATAGCTTCATCAAAAGCTATAGCAGCTCCAGGTCTGGATGACTTTTTATAGCTGTGATTGCTGGTATGATTTTTGTACAACGGATCGTACCCATCTTGGTCTTTCGGAATATAATACCTGCTGTCAGCCAGGTGAAAGTATCGAGAAATTTCATGATATCTATTTCTGGACATAACATCAGCCCTACTGGATACTTTTAACAGAGGATCTGTTGACCAGTACATAGTGTATGCTGGTAGTGCACACCAAACATATCAATGTATATCAATGTTTGAATGTCAATGAGTTTCACCAAATACATTCTCTATGTCACTTTCATTGGAGTCACTATGGCTATCACTTTCATTACAATTACTGGAAACCAGACTTTCTAAAAATCTGAGTGCCATGTTTTAAATTCAATGATATTAAAAAATATGTAGTTCGCGTGTTTCTCTGTGTATTTCGTTCACGTAAAAGGGGAAAAAAAAGAACTTTTCTACTTTCATACTAAAGTTGGTTTATTATTTTATACCATCATTTTCTGGTCCATTACATCGTTTATTTAGTATGTGTAATGGCGGGCGAAACAGTAAAATGCTAGCGGGGGATACAGGAATTTACTGGTTAGACAGTCTTTCTAAAGCATCATGACAGGTTTGAATCACTGTTACAAGGTCGAGATGAACTCTGTCGGAGTAAAACTTGGTCATTCAAGGCCCAGTGATGACTTTGCTAACCAGTCCAAGTGCCCTTAACTGCCTCACAACTCTACAGTCATATAGGTCACATTTTGTTGCACTCCTGAGTGTTGAACGCACTGAAAAAGACTTGTCCAAATATGTTCGAAGTTCCTCAAGATGCAAGACTATGATGCCTGCAGAATAAAACAGCACATGCATGCGGTTACCCACCTACCGCACAAATGTTCCCAAGGAAATAACATGTTCTTGCATAAATGAAAATGTCACCAGTACCCTGTTTGAATCTAAGTTTAGAAATAGACATAATGCATTCAAACGCACGTTCATTGCCATGAAAGAATTCAGAAGATGATACACATTGCTCTGCATCTATTTCTAAGAGAGCCTTCCTTGCAGCATTAGCTAAACCATCAAGGGTGTGAACATTGCCATTTGATTCTAGAATGTTTCTGTCAAACAGTTGCTCTAATTGTTGAACAACGTCATGGTTGACAGGTGCCCTATATGTTCGGTTGTATTTTTTATTTTATTTATGAGACCCTGACAAAATTAAGCTGTCAGGGCTTCAGGTACTCTAGTGTATTTTGCATAGAGGTAGGTGACATCCCTCAGTGATCCCCTAATGTGTTCACTGTAATACAGCCCTGACACCAGCTAACTGTCTAATGTCTACAGTAAGTTGTTTTGTAGGTGCAGTGGAGATATGGGTTTCATTGAGTGATAGTCATCAATGTTAGTAGCATCCCATGATAATGTAACATTATCACAGGGTGATAAGGCCTCACCCACTTGTAAGTTGGCCAAAATTCCCAACTCACAAGACATTTGAGCCACTGTTGTCTGACTAGGTACTGACATCAGTGTTTGTCCAGTCATTTGCTGAATGGAGAATTGAAGTAAATCTCCAACAGCACAGACTGGAACATTATATAACAGTGATTTGTACATCACCATTCTTGCAGCCATATCATGAGTTTTACCATCTTTTGTTTGTATTATGTTTGTATTATCTTTATTGTCTTCAAAGAATGTGCATGTACGGTTATCAGTTGTCTGGTTCAGTTAATGATATCTTTAATTTTGTGTGGATCTGAGCCTCCTGGGTCTTAATGGGCATTTTATGTTTTTTTCTTAAAACATCTAAATATTTTGGAATCTCTTTAGACTCCCAATTAGAACTTTAAGCATGATTTGCATTTGCCTTAAATATTGTACTGGAAGATTTAAAGATGAATTTTGCTTTACTAAAAAATCAATTTCTGTGTTGCTTTATTCGAATGCTGCTCAAGTCTTTTTACTTTTTGATTAACCTTTGTAACTTGAAATAGCCTTTTAATGGTTTCTTTTTGTCTTTTAAGTCTTTTGTTTTTTATTGCAATGTTCTCATTCACCTTTCTCTTTATAGAGCAATTAAGGCAGTCCTTCTTAAGGTACAACTATCATGTACAAAGGTGGCTGGACCTGGGTCAATAGTGGCTGGACCTGGGCCACTGTTGGATGGATTTGTTCCAGGTTCTGAAGTCTTAACATTTAGAATATGTTTCTCTAAGTTAGCTTTTGCAACATAAAAAAAAAGAACAATTTTCTGACAAAGGTTTCACTATGTCATTTCAATTCTCTGTATTGTGTTTAATTATATTTGCATACTTACCATGATACAAATTCCTAGCATGAGTATTACTTTTATTGACCTCCATAACATTTGGAGAGGGTAGTTTTTGAATTTCTGAAAGTACTGCCTTAGCAGTGTAGTGAAATTTTTTTTTATTTGCATTAAGCCTGTTAATGATGTGGCCATTGGTAAAATCAAGGTCATTGCCAAGATTGTCATATGAGCTTAAAAGATCATTTAGATCAGTAAAAATCTTCTTGATTGGTTCCGCTATTCTGGAATTTCATTTTTTAAAATTAAGTTAATCAGTTATTTTAATAGTAGCAACGATAATAAAATTGAAAATGGATTAATATGTCATTCAATTAACATACTACAGGTTAAGTTACATAAAAGTATTAATGTGACCCAAAACTAAACTGTGTCTTCCGCCATTAAAAAGGGGGCGTGGTCACATCCTGATCAAAATTGGGCAAATCCACCTAATGAGAATGCAGGTTTTTGGTCGAGCACAACAAACGTTGGATAGGACCTACCTCAATGTTAATTGTAAAAAATATACATCGATAGAAAATGCTTATCAGAATTTAATATGAAAGACATTATCTTTAATTTCTTAAACAATTTTGCATTGAAAGATGCCTTATATTTAACAAGGATTTTTAAAATAAAGGTAGATTGAAAAAGCAAATGAGCTGGATAGAAATGTAGGTCAATATGTCTGCCAAAGGGAAAGGGCGGACTCATTTATTAAGTGACGTTTAAAAAATTAAAATCTCTGATTTTACGGCGCCGGCGCCCATTTCTGGTACAGATTTTGATTTAAGTAGTTTCCCTTGTTTTACCGAAGTACCTAGTAGGGGAAACTCATTTTAAGGATTTTGAGACCTTGAAATCTTTTTAAATTTGTCTTCACTTTTGCAATTTAATTTAAACTCTGAGGCATATAACTATAATTTTGCTCGCATCCACATATTCTCCTCGATTTTCAGTGTGAAAATCGGTATCAGCTGATCAAAGTAGTTCCGTTGATGGACGATGACATCTTGCATGTAAATGCCATTGCGATGCGGTCAGTCTGTGCATATCCTGCCCAGCCATTAGACCTGATATGTGTACCCAGGAGTATATATTGTTGAATCAAAGGCTCCAGTACAGCAGCTGTGCGGCTTGGATCCTCGTTGAGAAAGCCTTTACCTGTGTCACTGGCCTCAGTGGTATTTGCGATGAAAATACTTCAATCTCCACCACTATTGGTTGTCCATTATTGTCAATGCCTTCAATTGGCTCCGGATTATTTTCCAGCCCATAAAATTGCACCAATCTACTATTGTGTTAGTTGTAAGTGCTGTCTAATACATCATTATGGTCTGTGGCATATCATGTAACAGTAGGAACATTTTAAAGTGCTAGCTATAAGTTTTATTATAACGCCAAATTCATCTTTCTATCTTTTATAGAAGTGGAGTTATGATTTTTTTTTGTCGAATTTTATATGCCCCTTATATAAGCTATATTTTTAAAAAATCAAAGGTCCATACAATAAACTAATTATAAGACATAAATCAGTGCTACTACTTAATTGATGGGCTACTGAAAACGTCCTAAAAAGAAATATAGGATTTTTAAGTACGGGGATAGCAGATCCTTCAGGTGGACAATGATCTCAGCTAGGTGGAACAAAACGGGGAGTCCTGATTTCATTTTGTATCTGTAGATGTAAAGGAAATATTTTACTGTTTCAAATTTTTAATCAATTTTTAAAAAAAACACTTTAAAACAATTTTGAATAGAATATACAAAATGATAATTTTTATATTTACCTCAATTTAGACACAGCATAAACCAAATTAGCTGCGCAGCCTTTGCTTCCAAAAACATTACCCTTAATCTCCCACTCAACGTCTTAGAGTTTCTTCTTGGCCTGGGTAGCCATGCTGTCCTATGGGTGTAAGTGGCATTTCAGCTGCACTAGTTTCTTGCCTTGTGTCTCTTACAGTTGCTGAGACGACACACCTGAGCTCGAGCGGTTAGCGTGGCCTGTAGAGAGATTAAACGTATACAGCACCATTTGCTGTTGAATTCCATGGAAGCTAAAGTACACAGAGGCAACATCCTGAAGAGCATTCCTAACTTGCTCCAGGTAATCCTCAGTGTTACCTCCTGCTGTTTGCAAAGTTCTGCCCATCTGTTGAAATATTGCGTTAATATGCTGTCCGTCAAGTGATCTAGAGTCTCAGGATAATGTCACATTATTAGCCTCAAACAATACTTCACCGACTTGAAGGTCAGAGGATTCCCAGCTCATATGTCATGGATGCAGCTGTGGATGCACATGGGATGTCTGACAAGGTCTGTCCAGCCAGCTCTTGGACGATGAAGTCAATTACTGTTTTAGCTTTATCCACAGGCATCTGGTTTAAAATGCAATGATTAATACGTTTCCTCATGGGGGTATTATATTTATATCGTTGCCTACGAACTATACCTTGGGTGCCTGGTGACATAGCAAATGTCTTTACCCTTCTCAGTTTATACACCTTCAACAGTGTCTCTCCAGTCCTCCGATGTATCTGTGTCTTAAGTGTAGCCTTCAACTCCAATTCCTCCACTCAGCATGCGGTTCTTTCTCTTCAGAAGACTGCTCTTTTCCATCTTGGTAGAAGAAATTACCAGCAGTAGATCATTAATATAATTTTTTTACAGCTAGGTGACAGTCTGAAAAAAAATTAACCATCGCTAACGCCTTTCTCGTTTTACACTTTGCAAAGTGTCACCTCTTGCCGTCCGTACTGCTAGCATTTGCAGTTCTGCGTCATGGTTGACCACAACTGCTACACAGAAGACTGCTTTTGTTATAGTAAATCACATGTAGCCAACAACCTTATATAAAAGCATCTGTTTCAGTCAGTTCGGTTAGCAGTGAATCCATATTAAAAATTTCAATTCTGGCACACATGGGAATGATGGTGTGAGCAGGCACTATCACCGTTGGTCTACCAGCTATGATGTCCTCTGTTTATAAGAATCGCCTCAAAAGTCAACTGTATCGTCTCAACTGATCAAACGTTTCTATCCTTTTTATCTTTGTCTAGCTTTTATTTATATAAATTAAAGAAAGTTTCTATCGGCTCCCTTGATTTCTAAGCTTCAACCTGATGACAATATTATATATTTTTGGACAAGAGATACACTATCTAGTGGCTACTTTTAGTGCTACCATAGAGGTCAAACATTTTTGCCGCTATGCAGTTGTCCAAAAATGCTGCACCTCTATATGCAGAAAAAAGTGACTACTAGGAGCGTAACTAGTGTTTGGCATCAGGGGATATTATTCATTTTCACACATCCCCCCCCCCCCTCTCCAACTCAAAAATTAATTATTTTCAACCATTAAACATTTAAGCACATTTTGGTGCCCCTGCTAGTGCCGGGGGGCATTCCCCCTCTGCCAACCCATAGCTACGCCTCCCCCCCCCCCTTTTTTTTACGGGCCCCATAATTTAGATGTTAGCTAAAAGGAAGGGCTTTTAAAGTTGTTCATTTCCAAATGCCATCAGGAGCAACACCACCGTGTATATGCGCTAGTATTAAAATTACCCTTCAGTACCGGTTTTTGAATAGCGATAATCAAGTGTGAACCAAGCTATATATATAATTCAATAAATGTGTTAGGATATGGTCTTATATGTTCTGTTTGTGATAGCGTTTCTACAAAAAATGTGTTTAAGCTTTTATTCACATACCAGAAGCTTCTTGTCAAAACAGTGTAGGGTAGGGTAGCTGCGTCAAACTGTAATCTAACTTATAGTGACATGTGTAGTAACCAATGAATACGACACAGGTGACATAAAACACAGCTTATTTATGCAAATTTTGATGCTCAGGTTATTTATTGAGGTCAACGAAAGCATTTTTACAACATGCGCAGAAAGGTGCATGTATTGAGGATCCCTAGTTAGACCCTCTCGGTCGATGTGTGACGTACTTGTCCTACCTAGATTTTCTATGTTTTGCGTGTATGCACATCTGATCAACAAAATTTTGCTCATGCACCACAAATGAATGCATGAATATCCCAATGGACAATTTTGCTCTTTTTCTATAGCCTGCCCATCCACCTGTTACGTGTTGCTGGGAAAAGTTGTTGAATGTTTAATTTTTCCAGTGGACCTTTGCCTTTCTATCCTACCAAGAACCCAGTGGCCTTGATGCCACACTCCTCTGTGGCATTTCCTATGAATATATTTTGATTTGTCAAGCTCAACCGCCATGGGCTCACCTTTATCCGAAAAGCCACCAATCTGAGTGGCATGTTGGTTAAGATGAATCCCAAAATCCTCTCGAATGAAATTAAACAAGTCAATCACTTTGTTTTGGTTCTGTATTTGACTCCTCGTGCTTTGAAGTTCGAGGTTATTTATTGAGGTCAACGAAAGCATTCTTCAAAAGGAAGGCCAAAAGCCTATGCGTCATTTTTACAACATGCGCAGAAAGGTGCGTGTATTGGGGATCCTTAGTTAGACCCTCTTGGTACATGTGTGACGTACTTGTCCTACCTCGATGTTCTATGTTTTGCGTGTATGCACATCTGGATCGTTGGGATCAACAAAATTTTGTTCATGCACCACAAATGAATGCATGAATATCCCAATGGACAATTTTGCTCTTTTTTCTATAGCCTGCCCATCCACCTGTTACGTGTTGCTGGGAAAAGTTGTTGAATGTTTAATTTTTCCAGTGGACCTTTGCCTTTCTATCCTACCAAGAACCCAGTGGCCTTGATGCCACACTCCTCTGTGGCATTTCCTATGAATATATTTTGATTTGTCAAGCTCAACCGCCATGGGCTCACCTTTATCCGAAAAGCCACCAATCTGAGTGGCATGTTGGTTAAGATGAATCCCAAAATCCTCTCGAATGAAATTAAACAAGTCAATCACTTTGTTTTGGTTCTGTATTTGACTCCTCGTGCTTTGAAGTTCGAGGTTATTTATTGAGGTCAACGAAAGCATTCTTCAAAAGGAAGGCCAAAAGCCTATGCGTCATTTTTACAACATGCGCAGAAAGGTGCGTGTATTGGGGATCCTTAGTTAGACCCTCTTGGTACATGTGTGACGTACTTGTCCTACCTCGATGTTCTATGTTTTGCGTGTATGCACATCTGGATCGTTGGGATCAACAAAATTTTGTTCATGCACCACAAATGAATGCATGAATATCCCATTATTAGACAATTTTGCTCTTTTTCTATAGCCTGCCCATCCATCTGTTACGTGTTGCTGGGAAAAATTGTTGAATGTGTAATTTTTCCAGTGGACCTTTGCCTTTCTATCCTACCAAGAACCTAGTGGCCTTGATTCCACACTCCTCTGTGGTATTTCCTATGAATATATTTTGATTCGTCAAGCTCAACCGCCATGGGCTCACCTTTATCCGAAAAGCCACCTATCTGAGTGGCATGTTGGTTAAGATGAATCCCAATATCCCCTCGAATAAAATTAAACAAGTCAATCACTGTTTTGGTTCTGTATTTGAGACTCATGCTTTGTAGCATCTAGAGGAAAAAAATGGGCTGAACAATATATTGGCTAAGAATGACTATTTTAGATAATTGTAGATGGCTCCTAATTAAAAATCAGCCATCTCATCATATACTTTTCCTGGAACCACAAGTTGATCACATCCATATATGTTTATTAATTCTTTGATTGTAGATTACCAGTTTACAAGCCGCCAAGCCACATTGCAATTTTTGCATTCAATTTTGTTCTTTAAATGGGAGCGTCTTGCAAAAAAATTCCACGTTATTTGTTGCTTCACAAAGTGCTCGTAGAAACCCAATCTCAGCCCATAGTGCTGCATCTTTTAAAATTTCTGTTGGATCAACAATTTGAATTCTAGTTAATCTTCGTTGTCCTGCCATTTTGAACAAAGTGATCCCACTATCAGTAATACCACGAAATGAGCCTTCTTATTACCGGTATAATCACTAGCCCTCAACCTCATTTTACTCAGCGCAAATCAGTCAACTTAAGCGCATTGGCATATGAAAAATGGGGAAGGATGCTCAAATTAGAGCTGATCAGTCACTGACAAGGTATTTGCTTACCATCAGTGCGAGATGACCATCAAAAAATGACCCCACACTATCTTTTATTCGATTCGTCCCCCCTCCCCGATTGGTGCCGAGCCTTGTGGGAGCCCTTCTCCTATGGCTTTGTATTTTGACAGGGCGTCTCTATATTTGGTTTGCACAGTCCTCTTTTTTTAGAAAATCATTTATCCACCAGTACATTTGCCCTTTTATGCCTGTTTCTTGCATTTTTTGCAATAGGCCTCTCTTCCACAAGTCCATTTGTTTGAAATCAGCAGTTGTACTTTCCTGTTTTTGGAAGCCCTCAATGACTGACTGATGACCTGACCTACTGGTTGTCGGTGCTTCCTGAAACTCACTTGGTTGGATTTAAGCAGGTTGTGGCTCTCAAGGTACCAGTATAGTCTACTATTTACCATCATCTCCGCTATCTTGCCGGCACAGGATGTTATGGATATCGGCTGGTAGCTTTCTGGTTCATCTGGCTTCTTCCCTGTCTTTATAATTGGTGTTAATGTGCACGTCATATCTACCAACCCTACAGAATGCTGACAATCCTCTCTTGAATGAGATTCAAGTGGTTCATGGGTTTTGTCCATTGTTTCAGCATTAATAATTTGCAATTTAAGTTTTTGTGCTTGCAAACTCTAGCAATGGTTACGCCCACTCTTGCATAAAAGATGCCATGAGGGGGTGTTCTAGAGAAAATTAATAAATTAAAGCACCTTGTATGTAAACTAGAACAATAAACTGAAATAAAGACAAATAAAAAAAATTAGAGAACAAAACTTTGATCACATGAAATACGGATCTTAAATATTGAATCATGGTCAGTAGTTGACCCATGGAGCCTCCCGAGTCTATACCTCTATTTACAGTGAAAGTCATTACCGGCCCTGCCTCTAATGGCATTTTACCCCTGGTTTGCATCTGACGCCATATTCTACTGGTAAAATAACCTAATGCTTATCGGTGCAGCTGGTCTACCCGATTTATTAAATCTCAACTTAGTGCCCATTTTCTGTTGGGTCAACCTGATTAATTATTTTAATAGAAGGATCTAAAATTTTACAAGAAAAGGTTGAAAAGTTTGTTCGATTAATACCCATGGAAGCACAATGTTAAGGAAGTTATTTAGATACAAAATATTCAAGTCATTCACAGCATTTCTAATAGGTAGGTTGTTTAAAATTGTTGTTACGTCCAAGACCTACAACAGGAGATTTAACAATTTTCCATCATTTTACTATTACATCTATAAAATGGACTGTCTCATCATAATGCATTGGGTTATTGTTGGGACCAAGCTCTCTCAAAGCCTCTGGTATAATCTGAAAAAAATTTGCATAACATTTTGCCTTCCTTGTTTGTTGGTCTAAGAGCCTTCATCGACAAACTGTATCCATATTTTAATAGTTTGTCAGACCCTAATTCATACAATTTTCTCAATGTTACAAATGAAGCCACATGATTAATGTCATAGGCTGTCATTCTTCTGATTCAAACAGTTATTTCTTACACATTTGAAAATATGAACTGGATCAATTACAAAAAAATAAGGGGTGTGACATATCAAGGGATGTGGCTGAACTGTACTTAATTTAGCAGAGGTCATAAAAAGAGACGTCCGTCTCTTTATTTGTGGCATTATCTGTCGCTACATAAATCACATTTAAACCAGTGTGCTCTAAACCAAATTATAATTTACTTATGTTATGTATTTCTTCTGCAGTTACTGAACTTACAGGTAAAATATGTGCGACATCTTTGTAAGAAGATGGTAAACTTTGAATCATGAATACATGAGCTGCTGATGCCAACTGTAAATTAGCATGATCAGTCACCTAGCATCAAAATCATTCTTTTCTTTTTCCTTTATTCCATTCACATGTTGTCTTACATAAAACAAAACCTCTCTCTGTTCAGTTGAGGCACAAATTTAAGAGAATTTCAATCTCTTCCTTGGTACTTTGATGTGGTAATATTATATTTAAATTGATTATCCTTGAAAAACCCTAAAGAATGTTAATTCACTACTCTTCTTGTCTAATGAAATTGGCCAGTAACCTTTTGTTAAATCTAACTTACTAAATTATTTTTCACTATATGATTTTACCTATAATCTACGCAAGTTGTTCCATCTTTCTTTTTACATAACACTATAGTAAACCCAATTAGTTCAATGTTAAAACTAGACATTATAGAGTATTGAACTAATCAAAATTTTCAAAAAATGTATTTCTTCATATTTGAAATCTGTATCAGCATTAACTGATGTAGAGCACAATCGTCTAAAATTTTTTTGCCAGATCTTGTTCAATTGACAAAACTGCCAAGCCGGATAGGCGTTGCTGTGACAATATATTCTTAAATAGTTCTTTATTTATTTTAAAATCTTTTTAAACGATCTTTCAGTAACAGTCTAGAATGAATAAAACAGAGTAGGGTTAAACCTGAAAAAAGAAACTCAACAAAACAACGAGGGTGTCAGCAGAAAGCCTTGTCAGCGAACAAAACAGAAAAAACGGTATAAAAATAAGAAATATCACTTAGCTTGGACGTTAGTATCCGTGGGCAGCAAAAGAAATGGGACTGAAAGTGAGGGAGAGATTAAAAAGGGAAGAGCGAAAGAGAAGGAGAAAAAAGTCCACTACAATAGGTCAGGACGTGGAGGAGCGGAGCTATGGTCAAGCTGTGGAAAGTGACATGACATTCATCCCATGTGGCGTCGGTGTACCATAAGTCTGGATAAGCCTGTGTTCCAAATTGACCCGACTGGGTGTGTTCGTGCTAGCCAAGATCACACTTATTGAAAAGTCCGTCTTGCCCTGGTGGTCGCTACTATTGTTGAAGTGTTTGGAGACGGGACACTGTTTATTTTGTGTAATGTTACGGAGGTGTTTGGTACAGTATCCCCTATGTACGTCATCTGACAGCGGGTGAAGACAATGGCGTAGACAACGTTCCGGCTTGTACAAAGGAAGCCGTCGCGTATCTGAAAACTGCCCTTAGGGAAACGTATGTGTTGAGTCTGGACGACAAAAGGGCAAGTGTTGCAACAGCTGCGTCAACATGGCTTGGTCCCAAAGTGGGAGGGGGCAGCGTTGATACGACTGCGCACAAGGTGTCTCAGATTTTTATCCAGCTCAAAACAAATAGAGGTGGGAAGAGAAAATTTCTCTAGAGTCAGCGAGTGGTATAGAGCGGTGTTTAAGGAAAACACGTTTTGGCTATCAGATTGTGAGGGTGATAAGTTATAAGTTTTGTCCTCTCAACATTGTCCCTCAGACGTGGGCTGACGGCGTCAACACGGGTAATATTCTTAACCCTTTGGAGGGCTGATGAAAGTACTGTCTCCGTTAAGACCTACACCGGAAAAAGTTTATCATTTCACGTGCTTTGTCCCAAAAGTCCTCATCTGACCGACAAAGTCGACGAAGACGAAGTAATTGAGAAAAAGGAATAGACAGGATTTAGGGTGCGAAGAAGTGTAGAGTAGATAGCTGTGGCTGTCAGTGGGCTTAAAGTGGGCGGAGGTGAGTAGGCTGTCTTTGTGCAGAGTGACTGTAATGTCCAAAGGTCTTAGAGACAAGAGATGTGAATTAAATAGAGGGCTGAAAGGAGCCTACAAAGTTGATGAACAGGTCACGTTCACCCCTCTCCATAGTGGTGACCCCTATACCGTCATCTATGTACCTCTTATAGAATTCAGTGAGGCGTCCAGTATAGCTGCTTTTGACCATGTGTTCGAAATGCCCCATGAACAAGCAAGCATAGCTGGGTCCCATTTTAGTCTCCACAGCAACACCACTGATTTGGTCGAAGAATTGGCCACCAAACTCAAACGATTTGAGGGTGAGGACTAGTTCCGCCAATCTGAGGAGGCTGTTGGTGGGTATAGATGGGTGGGGCTTAGTCTCGAGAAAGAATTTGAGAGCTAAGAGACCGTCAGTGTGGGGGATTTGAGGTGTATAGAGAACATACATCAAGAAGAAATAGATGATGTTTCTTTTCAGGAGGAATTATAATAGATTCGAAGGTTTGTAAAGCATGGTTGGTGTCCTTAACGTAAGTTGGCAGTGAGGCTACAATGGGTTGAACAACTCCAAGGAATTCCGAGATGTGTTCGGTGGGGCAAGAGCATGCTTAGACAATGGGTCTGCCAGGGTTACCATACTTGTGAATTTTGGGAAGTAGGTAGAAGCATGGCTTACCGAGGTCACTATCGAGGCCGATTGGGGAGTGTCGATTCTGCAATCATTTTCTTGATAGTCTCTTTCACCATGTCGTTATGTTTGGTGATAGGGTTGTTGGTTCTCGGTTGGTAGAACTGGCCTAAATCTTCTAGTTGCTTATGAGCCTCCTTGATGTAGAGATCTCTGTCCCACACAACAACAGCTCCACCCTTGTCAGCTGGTTTGATGACCATATCTTTACGACTGCGCATCTTTGAGTGTGCTAGTGATTCTCTTTTAGACAGATTGAATTTCCGGAGTGGAGGCAAAGAGAGGTTCTTGATGTCATGTTTCCTGCTCTTTGTATACTAGTTTAAAGCTTATGATTGATTAGAAGGTGGTGTCCAATTAGATTTGCGTTCCCTATGAAAAAAGTGAAAATGGGAAAAGCTCGCCTTCGGGGAGTTAACTACATTTGCCAACAAAGTGAAACTGTCGACACGTTCGTTGTTTTATTGTGTTTCTTTTTTCAGGTCGAACCCCACACACGAGTCTTGTAGTAATGAACACAAAAAGGTTGAATAACTAATAGGGATTTGTCCCAGTTCTAATACACCTTTAGGCAAAAAGTTGTGAGATGATTCCACTGGTCACCAACCAATAACTTTCACACTTGCCCTTGTTTCCTCACAATGGGAAAACAATTCTGTGCATCACTCAGCAAGCATAGCTGTACCCATGTGGTTTAATTCCACTTTGATCAGTAACAGGACTTTTGTAGGTTTTCAGCAAGTGCCACTTGACTTTTTATCTACCCTGTTTGACTAATTCTGTTGGTAGGTCCATAATCTGGTACATTCTGATACGTCTGGTACGTCTATCTCGTTATGTGGGCAACCCTGATGTGCTTGCACCCACTGCACTGTTACTAAACATCCATTCTCTGACATGAATTTGTTCACAGTATCCTGGATCCCGTTTATTCTCTTGTCACTCGAGATCCACTTGATTTCCTCCGTGAGGAATTCGTTTTCGTTAAATACTGTGATATCACCTGCTTGCAATCTCTTGTCCTCAATGTCTTTCCGAACTTGTTCCAGCCCTTTCTCGATAGCTAGGGCTTCCACTTCCCTTACCATTTTGAACTTTCCTATGTTCAGCGCGCCTTCCCAGGGGATCTTCCCATCCTTGTCTATGACTCTTATTCCCAGTCCTGTGCTCTCTTTACCTTTTGCCCCGTCTTCGTATACCGCTATGGTATTTGTAGGTGGTGCCGTTTGGTTTTGACGACCAGGCTGATTTCCATATGGCTTCCCTCGGACTATTGGATTTGTCCGGTTATCGGGTCTTACCACCTGTATGTTTTCTTTGTTTGCAGGTAGTTTCAGGCCCTTGCACAGGTCCTGGTATTTGCTTAGGCAGGACACCTTCTGTATTCTGCCTGCTGGCGGTATACTGAGCATACCTCTTTGGGGGTCTCCTTCTTCCATTCGTTTGAACCTCTCTATGGTCGAGATGAGGCTCCTGTTTCTTAATTGGATTGGCTCCACTTCCTCATGTAATCCACTAACATGTCAAGGTCTCTTTGGAGTAACCTGGCCATCTCCATAGCGTTGTCCCCTGTGCGCCACATGGCTGCATCGTCCGCGAACAATGCATTCTCTGAGCGGATGACATCTGGCATGTCATTGATGTAAGCCGGGAATAGGATGCAGCTGAGAGCTGACCCCTGTGGCAACCCTTCTTGGAGCTGGGCATACTCCGAGACTTGTGTCCCGTATTTTGTTCGGATTTTCCTGCCTTTTAGGAAGTTTTAATCCAAACGTAGAAATGGACAGTTTCTCCCAATCTTTGGAGTTCTAGCAGGGGTCCTTTTTTCCACACTCTATCATAAGCCTGCTTTAGGTCCAGGAAGAGGGCTAGTGCACTTTCTTTCTTCTGTTTACTACGGATTGGGTAAGCCTTACCGCCTGGTCTGTTGCATGGCGTCCCTTCCTGAATCCGCCTTGGTTGGGGTGTATCAGGCCATTCCTTTCAAAGTGCCAGTACAATCTGGCTTGCACAATGTGCTCAGCCACTTTGCTTACACATGAGGTGATCGATATGGGCCGATAGCTTTCAGGATCCGCTGCGTTTTTCTCTGCCTTCAGTAATGGGGTGATGGTCGCATACCTCCACATATTTTTTAACTGGAGTTCAGTGTATGTAGCACTCTCTCGCAGCTCATATTTAAAATTCTGGCGTGTTTGTAAAGTTGGTCTGATATGGGAAAGTACTCTTTCATGTATGCCAGAGCTGTCACATAGAAAGACTTAGGGTGTTCAATAACTACTAGCCTGGTTTTTTCCCCCCCTTAGCTTAACCAGAAGAGCATTAGCCCCTAAGCCAAAGTATAGTGCATTAGGTGGCAGATTATTTGTAGGGTCTTCATAATTAACCTGGTAGGCATCCTTATGGATTAATACCTCGGGCATAATAAAGCGAGACATGTCTCTTGCCGAACTCATCTTTGGTATGTTGGACCCAAGGAGCATCTTCTTGAAATTGTCTGTTGACTTTATCAAAAGCTTGCATTATCCACATAGAGAGGAACATTTTAATTTAAAGTGTGCCTGAAATTGAGAAAGGAAACAATCCTGTCACTTCTATCTCTCATGCCACTTTCAGGATCTTTAGATAAGGAAGATGATGCAGTAGCTGGGGGATAGAATAATTTTAGAAATAATATATGTCTCAATATTTGTTCCACGTTGCATGGTATAGTTTTGGCAGCCTTTTTCACAGCAAGATTCAGTAAAATCTTTCAGAATTTTTCTGTACAATTGCATTGTAACAAGACTCCTCAGCTTTTGTTGAATATTTTCTTTTCTAACAGTCTCTGCTTCTGTATTGGTTTGCTTTTTCAGATTTCTTATGTTTTTAGCTTATCTTGCTGGTTGAGGTTTAAATTAATCTATACTAGACTGCACTACACTAGTCTGGCTAGAATTTAAAATAAGAAATGCAACACAGAACTAAGACACATTGGAATCACATCAGATAATTGTAAAGCTAACTAACATTTATTCCACATGGAATTATTTTATCAAGATATATACTTATCTAAAAACATATTAAAAGTAAAAGTAAAGATGACAAAGTTATCCAATTAAGGGTGAACAAACTTAGGGACAAAATACAGCTAGCCAGGCTCTCTGCACAAATTACAGGAACAAGAGAGCGAGTATTGTTGGGTCTTGCCTTAATTGGGCTGGGTCAGTCCTAATTGTACTGTCCCACGAGGGGTAGAGATGGAATGATTGTGAGCCAGCAGGTGTCAAAAAGAACCAGCGGATCTCAACAAGTACTATTGCCTATTGAGCTATGCTTTATGTTTGTAGGCACAGAATCAAGCAGTTTACAAAAAATGCCTCTAATGTGACTGAAGCTGCTTTTTAGTACTGTTTCCTAATGAGCTGTGCTCTATGTTGGTAGGCACAGAATAAAGCAGTATACAAATAATGCCTCTTATGAGACTGAAGCTGATTTTTTAGTACTGTTGCCTAATGAGCTGTGCTCTATGTTTGTAGGCACAGAATAAAGCAGTATACAAATAATGCCTCTTGATGTGACAGAAGCTGCTTTTTTGGTACTATTGCCTAATGAGCTGTGCTCTGTTTGTAGGCACAGAATAAAGCAGTATACAAATAATGCCTCTTGATGTGACAGAAGCTGCTTTTTTGGTACTATTGCCTAATGACCTGTGCTCTATGTTTGTAGGCACAGAATAAAGCAGTATACAAATAATGCCTCTTGATGTGACAGAAGCTGCTTTTTTGGTACTATTGCCTAATGAGCTGTGCTCTGTTTGTAGGCACAGAATAAAGCAGTATACAAATAATGCCTCTTGATGTGACAGAAGCTGCTTTTTTGGTACTATTGCCTAATGACCTGTGCTCTATGTTTGTAGGCACAGAATAAAGCAGTATACAAATAATGCCTCTTGATGTGACAGAAGCTGCTTTTTTGGTACTATTGCCTAATGAGCTGTGCTCTGTTTGTAGGCACAGAATAAAGCAGTATACAAATAATGCCTCTTGATGTGACAGAAGCTGCTTTTTTGGTACTATTGCCTAATGACCTGTGCTGTATGTTTGTAGGCACAGAATAAAGCAGTATACAAATAATGCCTCTAATCTTAGTCTTTTCTCTGGTTGTAAAGTCTACCCGTCAGTTTTCCCCTGTTTACCCCTGTTCTGGTCTGTGCGCACCCCTATTTTCCTGTTGCTGAGGGCAATTAGTCTTCCAGTGTCCATCCTGTCCACACAAAAAAAACAACTCCCCTTACACCCATTAACCTCCCTTCTGCCAATCTCCTCCCCAATTCATGTGGACCTTGCCAGTGTTCGGCACGCCCTTTCTCAAAAGGTGGGTTGTTATTCCTAGATGTTTTATCCTTTCAAGCTGCTTTAATTTTGTCTATCTTTCCAAGCGTACTTGCATTTTGTGTGATTATGAACCAAAACACGTTAAGATTTCTTTCCTCTGGTCAGATAGCATTGGGTTAGGTGCTGTGTGGTTTCTACATCTTGACTGCAGTGTCTGCACCTAGGGTTCTCCCACTTTCCTATGCTCTGAAGGTACTCGTGTGTAAGGCAGTGGTCTGTTCTCAGCTGAGATAGAATAGTTTGCAATGGACGGGTGAGCTTCCACCAACTGTCCGTTTTGGTGGGATTCTATAGGTTTTTATTGCTGCCATCAATACAAGTGAGGCTGGAGGGTCTTTGGTGGCTCCCTCTCTTGATGTTTGTCTGCCTTGTCTTTGTCTTAGCGACTGTGTGTGCCGCTATCCATTGGAGGGTCACTACCTTCATGTATGTTAGAATTATGTACTCTCTCTTTTATTATCGGTGCTGTTCCTGAATCAGTGAACAATGCTATGTGGGCTGAGTTTATTTGCCCTTCCTCAAATGCCTTCTGGAGGGTGTTATGGTGACATATGTAATGTGTCACATTAATGTGTGACATGTGCCATTAATTTCTTTGTCCTGTGCTACTCCAGGAATTTTTATGCATGGGATGCTGTCAAGCAGTTATATTTGCTTATGGTGTCTGTCATGAGCTCCTTTACCACTAAGTGACTCTTGGGTCTCAATTCTATAATAACTCTGACACCACCTTGTTTTCATGTGCCCAAGGAAACACAATAACCATACCATAAACAAAAGAAGTCTTCAATTTAACTTAAAATGACTAAGCCTAATTTATTATCTAAATGCACTTTATGAAACAATAGGAAATATACAACAAATGCACTACGAGATATGCATGAATTATATCTGCGCACTATCATAAAAGATATAGATCTAATTATAAATGTGAATGGCTTTCATATAACTATAAATCATTTAAAGTACATATGCAGTGTACACCTGAGACAAAATACAGGGAATTTGACTTAAGATTCCCTCAACACGCTACGGACTCTTATAGAGGAGTCTTGTATGACTGTTCGGTCTTGCGTTTCATCGTTCATCTGTTACAAAAAAAATTAATAAAAATTAATCTCTAAAGATTTCAAAGGGTGGATAGTAATAAGAAAAACATTTTTTCCACAATTGCATGTGAGAACTGATAATAACTTTTGACACTGATAGACACTTATGTTTGCTATGAAAGCACCAGTAATGCAGAGCATCTCTTCGTCACCATATATTTTAATTCACATTGTTTTTTTGAAGCGTGAATCTTCTTTGTGAATTAAATAGATATCCAAATGGAATAAAATAATTGTCATGCAAGATAGCACATCTCCACGGTAAATCTAATAATCTAATATCTGTACTTTCTCTCTCTCTCGCTGCTCATTATATCAAAATCATCATTTAACACTTCAAATCCCACCCCAAAAAAGTATATATTTCAATAAATGTTAATAACTTATTACCGGTATATAAATATAAGTAAATTACTTTATATTGATTGTTTGTTTCATATTTATATTGGTTATGTATTTTTTATTAAGCTATATGCTTTAAAAGAGGGTATAGAGGAATCAGAATAGAACGTAATCCATTCCGCCCGGAAACCATTTTTCTGATCCCCTCTTGGTCCTTAGACATCACATGCTGTCCTTATCAAACGACGAGCTGAAGACTCAGCACTGCCAGAGAAACCTTTGTAAAATGGTTGCTTGTTTCGACCAAGAGGATTTCCAGTTTCTACTTTCAAGTCATGGTCATATTGACCAAGTGCTTTTTCAGAAGCAGTTCTTAGCCCTAACAAGAAATGGGCATGTAGGAAATGCACTTGCACCTCACGTCCTAGCTCTGTACTTAGGGTGCTATTTGTTTTTTTAATCAAACTCTTTAAAACTTCTAAAGAGGATTCATTAGAATACATGACATGTAAAAATTGCCATTGACTTAAGAAAGTCAATGGTGACATCCAACTTGGTAGTGGCATCTTCCGATGCAACAGGATTAAATCCTAAATGTACCGCAGTGCCATTGTTTCGAGTTAACTGATGACCAACAATTTTTTGGTGGTCTCTAGACATACCATCTGAGTGCAGTCATTTTATCACATGATAAAATATTTTCCACGGCCTGTACATGACACTGGCCTCAGAACAAATGTTTATCCAAATTTTCTGCTATTATATTGATGCACTTTGCAACATTTTGTGCTGAAACTCCTACATCTGAAACAAGACTAATAACAGTTTGTCTCACAGCAGGAGAATAATTATTTATAGGATCTTTGATAGACGCAGGTTTTTCACATCCACAGGATATGTTTTGATTAAATATTTTGTATTTTGTTTTCAAAAATTTGATTTTACCTTTCATATTTAAAATGTCGAACTTTTGATTATCAATTAATAAATTTAGGCCTTCATGATTTAAGTTGGTGACGCACTAATCAGGTTATGATTTAAGTTGGTGACGCACTAATCAGTTCATGATTTAAGTTTAAGTTTGTGACGCACTAATCAGTTCATGATTTAAGTTGGTGACACACTAATCAGTTCATGATTTAAGTTGTGACGCACTAATCAGTTCATGATTTAAGTTTGTGACGCACTAATCAGTTCATGATTTAAGTTGTGATGCACTAATCAGTTCATGATTTAAGTTGTGACGCACTAATCAGTTCAAGATTTAAGTTGTGACGCACTAATCAGGTCATGATTTAAGTTGTGACGCACTAATCAGTTCATGATTTAAGTTGTGACGCACTAATCAGTTCATGATTTAAGTTGTGACGCACTAATCAGTTCATGATTTAAGTTGTGACGCACTAATCAGTTCATGATTTAAGTTGTGATGCACTAACCAGTTCATGATTTAAGTTGTGATGCACTAATCAGTTCATGATTTAAGTGGTGACGCACTAATCAGTTCATGATTTAAGTTGGTGACGCACTAATCAGTTCATGATTTAAGTTGTGATGCACTAATCAGTTCATGATTTAAGTTGTGACGCACTAATCAGTTCATGATTTAACCCTATATGGTGCAAATGTACTTAACAAATGAAAAAAAAAATTTCTTTTAAACACAGGATAGTAGTGGTTCTAATGTTATTTTTGATAAAAAAAATTAAAATAATGCTTTTGTAGCTTTGTTGCCAAATGGCAACAGCAACAGTGGCAAAAAATCACTAATAATATTTACACACAAATTTTAAATGGAAATATTTTAGAATCAATGAGAGAACAAGTTTAAATATTATAAAATTAAAATCATTTTCATGACTGTCATCCAAATAATTAGAAAAAACAAAATAATTTTATGGTAGATGGAACTTTCGGTTAAGACACAAATGCACATTACATTTTTCACATTTTACTCTGGCATAGCCTTTACAGCAAGGCATTTAGCAACGACCTTTATCAGGAACAGATAGAGGAAAGTGGCCTACTTTGTCAGTTCGGATAGGAATAATTGGAACTGCAGCTGTGGGACCTCTGCTTTTTTTGCTTGGCTCAATTTCTATTGAGGGTCGACCACGTTTCTTTTGATTTTGAACTTTGTTTTGATTCATCAAGCATTGTGCGATTTCTATTTTAAACTCTAATACATGAAACTATTGTACAGACTGATTATAGAATGACAGTCTACCTCTATTTCCATCTTCTGCTTTTTGTGCAAACGTTTAACCTTTTTCACTGGCTCTAAATTTGCAAAAGTGCTTAGCAGAGTAACAGTCTTGTTGTTGACCCATTTGACCACATTTAACTCTACATTATCAAAAGATCCAGTTTTTAAGAGACTGGTTACCTCTGCCATTTTTTGAAAGTTCCTTGTCTTAAGGAAATGTACAGCCTTTCAGTCTGTTGGAACGTATGGTCCCAAGAGATGCTATACCATCCTTCCAAAGTATAGATTGTAGGGGAATTGAGTTAAACCAATTATCAAAATATACTTGGTGCCAGACACCTTGAGGAACATCATTAAGGAGCCGAAGAACAATGTTTGATGTTGTCCTGGGCATGGATTTATCTTCCCTGCGTGAAGTTCAAAATCATGTATTAGACCGTTGTTGCCAGAACAAACAAACACCTTGTAGCCCCACTTTTTAGGCTTTTTGGGGTTGTATTGTTTCAGAGATGATTTCCCTTTAAATGGTATAACCTGCTCATCAATACTTAAAAGTTTTGATTTGGGCAAGCTGTTGACCTTGGCCTTGAAAGCATTGGCAATAAATTTTATTTTGTGCAATTATCTCCATTGGCTTCTTCATTATTTGCAAAATGAAGATTTTTTTAATCTGCTCAAAATGTTTTTGACAGATGGTATCGGTTGGCTATATGAGGTATCCTTGTTTTAGAGCCCCAGTACAGATGGGCTCGTGGCAGTTTACATATACTCATATAGAAGATAATTCCAAAGAATTGCTCATCGTAATATTCAGTGGACGATTAATGTCACTTTGAGTACTGTATCTGTTAGACTCCTCCACGATTTTTTCTAGAATCTCTAGATCTATAATACTTTTGAAGTATTCTACTACCATTCTAGAATTCCTTGCCAAGGAATTCTAGAATGGTAGTAGTTATTTCAGGGCCTTCCTTTCTCTTCTTCCAAATTATTCCTCTGGAGCTGCTGGATTTTTTCTTGGCCGACGCTAAAGTGGTAGATTACCTCCCGGATGGATGAGTCTCGTTAACCTTGGTCGGCAACTCATCTAAGAGAAGGAAACTCTGAATTCAAACCCGGAGTTGGAGTCCCGTAAGGCGCATACAATGTCAATTCCTGCAACCGTACCCATCCCTGGTCGTCTTGACGTAGAGTCTTGCCACTGGATATGGTGTGCTCGGACGAGAGAGTGAGGTTGACGCTGCGCAACTCTTCCTCACTTTAAACAAGTCACCCGTGCAAGTCATCAGTCACCAGTCGACTCGATGGTCATCGTCGATCCTCGACGGACGAACAACACACACACAGATTACCCTCTGATAATATATATATTTTTTTAAAGGCATAAATAAAAAAAGTTGGGGAAAAAAGTTGTAATTCAAGGGCACGAAAAGGGGTAAATCTAAACTATTTCTCTAGTAAGGTAGTAATTGTCCCTCAATTAACTCCTTAAGTGACAAAATATAAGTAGTGATAAGTTAGACTGGGTATTTTAAGGTGATGTTAAGAGGGGAAAAAAGTAGTTTAGGAGCGTGAAAGGGCTTATATTATATAGCAGATAAATACTTCTCAAAACTTAATGTTAGAAATGTAAATAGCAATATATGTTTAAAGTTATGAATTGTGATAATTTTTTGCAATAGCACTTTGAAATTTATGCAAAGGACCTATCATTATTATCCCGATTAATATCAGGTCATTTTTTCTAGTATATAATATTTAATAATGCCATCCCACAAGGTATTCATTCCAACTACCTAGTGGATTGGGATGAGTATGACAGACATCTCACGACAATCAACATCCATCGCATTAATGCAATAACAGATACGTCTCAAAAAATCGTCTCAAATTGGTACATTGTTCTCCGAAATTGTAGGAAGGAGTAAGCAGGTGTGCTGCAATAAGCATAAGGGGTTGGAGCTTACTTCGAGGCAGGCTTTAATTTTTCTTTGATTGACGCACCATGTCTGTGGATGCTTGAGACAAAAATGCATTTTAGTTTAAAGGGTCATTTTAAAAAAGAACAATTTACAGGCTTATCAGATAAAACTTTAAAAAACGGTCTTGCTTACCCTCATCAAGCTCCTTAAATACTGCAAAATCATATCAGAATCATTAAGATACAGTATCTTAATCTATATATATAAATGAATGTCTCTTCCGTATACCATTTCATCCAATTGCGAAACTTTGGTGACCTGTTCTCCCAAGGCCTGGGATTTATTCTGCATGATTCCAACCATTTTACACCATTAGTTTGGATGGCCCTAAATGTCTGCATGATTCCAACCATTTTACGCCATTAGTTTGGACCGATGGCCCTACATGTCTGCATGCATTCCTATACCATTCATCTGATCGCTAAAAAAATGGTTTTTTTAATTATGACCATGGCAAGGGGTTTGGAGAATTATTGTAATATCAAGGTGTTGGGTAAATTATTATTACCATAAGCCAATATAATACACCAGAAATATTTGAAAGGGGACAAGCAATATATAATTTACAGGCTAAGATTATAAAATTAGATCAGTTTGTTTATTCATTGATTATTTTTGGGATATGCTAAAATGAATGTGTGCAAGTTCAATTGGATTTAACAAAACTTTTGCCGTTGATTTTAAACAGTGAATAAATGTTATTTTATGAGAATAATTACACATCAGCTTTTTATTGTATCTATATATATAGTTCGCCAGCAAAGGATAAACACCACCACCCCCAGCAGGCTATATATACTGATAATGAGTTCACTACCGGGCTATAACTAGTGTTGTTACATTAAGACATCGTCCATCAAAAGTCTTGGTTTCTTAAAAACAAACTTAAAAACACTTGTGATCCAATGTTCAGATAATTATTATATTCTTTTCCTTTAATTAATTATGGTAAAATGTTTCAATTATGACAATGAAGTGGTTTTTCAAGAGTTTTTAAGATTTTACAAATCTTCAACATTTTTGAGGATTGTTCTTTCATAGTCTCCAAAATATTTGTAAATTGGCAATTCTTACGCATCAGCGTAACTTCTTCTGTTATAGGTGGAGCAAGTTAGGGTAGAGCGGGGCATGTTGTCATACTTTTTACATTTTTCTAAATATTTAGGAAACTAATTGGTCAATCATTATAAAAACTATTTTATTTTAAAGTTTATTATTATAGTTGTTTAAAAATTAGCTTTAGCACGACTTAAACCTTTTTTATTAGACCATGACGCCGTCTACAAAAGAGCCTCCATTGTATGACAACTTACCCCACCTTAGGGGCAAGTTGCCTTGATGGGAGGGGCAAGTTGTCATAATTATATTTTATTTCAACTGTAGGTCTATATAGTCAAATGCATTTGGAAAAACATATAAATAAGATAAAATAAGTATTTTATTAAACATTTATATATGAACAGCAATAAAAATGTAATGTTTGCACTAAAACACTTTGAAAATGACAATTAAAAATCATCATTAGAGTCACAATGATGACAAATGTAGCCAGGTCCTCCTTCTTCACATTCTTCAGCTTGAGCACATTCAACATTTGATCCATTTTTCAACATCTCTACTATTAGCCCAAGTCTCCATACAAATGATACAGTAGTTTTCATCTTCCGATGATGATGAGTCTTGTCGATATTTTTTTGTCACTTTGCCTTTTCCCTTTCCCTTAACAGAACTTTTTCCTTTTTTTGGCTGTGGCTGTGACTGTCTCACAGAATTATTGAAAGGTGAATCAGTTAATATAGTTGAAGTTCTCTTCTTGCGAATGTTTTTAGGATTTCTTTCTAGGGCCTTTGGTAACATTATCTGGTGTCGTAAGTACAGAGCATTCAGACATTGATTCCACATGAGAAGTTGAAGGCTCCAGTGCTGAAGTGGATTGTTCTGGTAAAACTGCAACATTTGAAGCTTGAGGCATTGGTATTTCAGAATTTGTTTTGATTGGCAAAAGGTCTTTCTGTCACTGAGCTTGGAGCAAAGTCCAAATCTGAAAAGATTTGTGGGTTAAATATGGGTGGATGCCACAGGAAGAAAAGCCATTTAGTATATTATTTGGTGTCATACTCAATGGGAAGGCAACCTTCACTATTTCTGGTATATTGTAAATTGTCATTGCTTTTCCAGGGTTATTGACCATCCAACTGTTGATGGCAGTATTTACAGCCTTTTTAAAAGGTCCGTAGACATTTCTGTCAAGTGGCTGCAACTTGTGGGTGCAGTGGGGTGGAAAACTTAACATAACAATGCCATTTGCTGTTGCATAGTCAAGTGCATTCAATGACAAGTGTGAAAAGTGATTGTCCACCAGAAGCAAAACTGGATGCTCCTTTGAAGGTCTTGCATTTCTTACAAAATGTGTCTTCCTTCATCCAACCAGACGGATTTGTGTCCCCATCAATGCAGGTGGTGCATTAGTTAAAAAGTGCTCTCTAAAATTAACTCTTGGAAATACAAAAAAAGGTGGGATACTGTTACCTTATAGCAGAACCTATGCCAATGTTACCAAAGTATGGTACCTCTTTCTGCTGAGGTTATTGCCCCAACTTGCTTTTGACCCTTTCGTGAGATGACTTTATCTGGCTTTTGGACGGTGGTTACCCCTGTTTCGTCCATGTTCCAAAACATCTTTTGGTGTAAGGCCAAAGTAAATATCTGAAGCTCTTTGCAAGTAGCTGCAGAGTTCAAGATGAAGCTGTTGTGTCAAAACTTGTCTGAAATAAAATAAAATATATACATATCAGTATAAATACATGTTTTATGGAGTCATCTAAACAAATTAATAATTATAATCAATAAATAGATTAATATTAACATTTTACAATAATTAATATTAACATTTTACAAACCTAGGTTGCCTGTAGCCAGTATGAAATGAAGGTATTGTTGATTTTCCTTGAAGATCTTCTGTAGAGGCTTTTGACAAATAGCGTTGTAGGCTTCTATAGTTGATGTTAAAATCTAGAGACACTTGGGCTTATGCTTCTGCCACTTAATTTTACATATCACACGAAGCATTGCGCCTTTAGCCGTGGTACCTCTACTTGTTTTCTTTTTATAATTGCGGACCATGATTTCAAATCTAATAAAGTAAAATAAAAATTGGCCTAATTATTTGGGTGCGTTTTTTTTTAAACGTCAAAAAAAACTTTCAGCTGTATTTTTAAAAAAAAAATATTTATTTTAATTACAAATTTCGTTTTTTTTTTAAATTTAATTATTAATTAATTTATAATCATTATCATACATCTTAGGAGGTAGATGTTGAAAGAAAATTAGATTAAAAATTTGTTGCGCAGATCTAAACGTACATATCTATGGGGAAAAGAGTGCAAAGGCCAATTATTTTTATATGACAACTTGCCCCCTTATAAATATGACAACTTGCCCCGCATGGCACATGGGGTAGATGGGAGTTTTCCTTAAATAACTTATTATCCTTGTAAATTTGATAACTGACTAGCACAACAATAGAGGAAGTTCCAAAACTATAAACGTTTTAATGCATTAAAAATAGATTGGACATATTGTTAATATATTGAACATTTGAACAAAAAGTTAAAAAGTTACTTACCAACGACATTTTTGATATTTTTGGATTTGTAGAAAAACTATTTGCTCAAACTTCATGAAATCATCTGAACAGTCATCTAACCTCCTTTATATAATACCAAAACGTCACAGCATCAACCCAGCTACAACTTTCAGAAATAGTGACTATGACAACTAGCCCACATGACAACTTGCCCCGCTCTCCCCTAAATGAATTTGTTTTAGTGGTGTCAAGTCTGAAATTAAGAACCCCTATCCATTCCTCTAATAAATCTTGACCAATCTGTGCCCGAAGATATGATACTGATATTGTCATGTCTATAATCACTCACAGTGCACAGACTACTACAATACTATCTATCAACAACAGAGGCGTTGTGTATTCCAATGAAATATACTGACTATCCTTTATTAATACGTAATCACAATAATAATCATAGCTAGATAATACTTGTACTGATCTTAAAGAACACTTAGAATAAATCTTCTCCACTTGATAATATCACAATAACAACCTATTCATAAACTTATCACATAATGTTAATAACATAGACTTAAAATAACCGCCATGGCTCTATCTTTCTTTGTATCTCCTCTTCACTGATTGGTTCGTCTTACCAAGTCCCATACTCTACAAATTACAAGTCCTAATTCTCACCTCACTTAACTCCCTTGTAAATTATTATCTGTGACAGATATAAAAGAAACAACTCCATTAGAAACAACCCCCTCTAGTGGCTTCCATGTAAGATGAGACTGGCAATTAAAAGATTCATATGCTGCAAAGAGCTTCCAATTCAGTGTAATCGGTTATTCTGGCCTGTTTTGGTGTCTGCTCTTTTCTAAGACAAGACAAATTGCTGGAAAGCAAAAGAACCCACTTTGAAAAAGCCCTAGAAGCTGCTGCTTTTGAAATGCTGAGTCAAACATTGGCAGCCCCATTCTCTGTCTAATAAGTGTTAATAAAAACTCAACTGGTCTCATAACCCTTTTTCTTTTCTTTCAGAGTACCTTGACTCATCAAAAATGTCCTATATAAAAGTATTTCACCACAATAATCATGTATCATAACAGATACTCCTTGTATTGTTGATCAAAAGAAGTAATTTCTTCGGTTCCCAGACAACTGAACGCACGACAAGTGAACCTACGACAACTGAACCTAAGACAACCGAACCCATGACAAGTGAACCCACGGACAAGTGAACCCACGGACAAGTGAACCCACAGACAAGTGACCACACTGACAACTGAACCCATAGACAACTGAACGCACGACATGTGACCACAAAAATAATAAAATTGAAGAGAATTAGTATTAAATTTTAAAATTCCGAAACGCCTAGAAAATGTAGCCTACCTAAAATTTTCTACTGATTAAATACATATGAATAATATGATATACATTTTTATAATTAGTTTCATTGGTTAATAAATTTACGTTAAAAAATAATTCTACTCTGCAAAGCATTGCGGCTTTAAAAAAATTATTAAAAAACGAGTAATAATATAGTTGGCAAATTATTTTGGTTTTGCAATTAGAATTAGAACGAGTTATTTGTTATTGTCAAGAAATGTCAACTTACGGACCCTCTCAGTCTCAGTGCGACTCTGATAATGAAATGTATTCCTTATGTCGCCTTTGCCTTTAATATGAGCGTACTGCCCAATGCTAACATCGACACTATCGTCGTAAACAAGTAGGCCCTAGCCCTAAGCTTAATTTTAAGTTTTCTTTCCATATTTTGAAATTCGGTTCTCCGCTACTATTACTATACAAAAAATAAAGTGGTCTTTTTACATTTTTACCTGCCTCAAGACATACTTTCCAGAGGCATACCATACTATTCGGAATATTTTAAGAGTGTTGATTTTTATTAATTTATAATTGAATTGATGCATTGCTCAACTATGCGAAATAAATAGCGTCTAACAAACGTGTTTAGTAGTTATATTAAGTTATAATGAATATAAATTAATGTATTTTCGGACTTTTTTATTTATTACCCGGTACTTTTTCCTATAATTTTTTAACTCCCATTATTATTAATTTATTGTATAGAAAAAATAGACAACGTACAGTTTAGATAACGAAACCAAGAACCCTTATAAAAGTCATTTTTTATCCTAAATAAAAACCAATAAAGCCTAGACTCCCCCCTTTTACTGTGTTATAAAGTTATAGTATAGGTTGATTAAAGTAAAGTGTCTTGGAACATGCTACCATTTTTAGTTATTACCCTAACACCACTTTAATGTAACCTCTTGGTATCAAAGGCCCACTAAGAATAGGATGACACTATTTTAATAAGTTATAATATAGTTTCTATAATATGTATAATATAATGGGTTTTTTAAATATTGTTTAGGCATATTAACAAGAATAAATCATCTTGTGTTTGTAATGGTGATCTATGTTGTAGTGTTAATTTTATTTATAAATCAAATAAATTTTAATTTCACATGTTTATTTTTTGAGTATTTATATTATATTGTGATTATTAAGTTACATATTAACTATTCTTATGTTGAAACTGAAGTCCAGAACAAGTTCTAATTTATATATTATTTATATTATACATTCAGGTATTATACCAAAATGCATACTAGTACTAGTTCTTAGAAATATTTGTTCAGTTTGCATAGTGTTAGTATAGTATAATAAAGGCATATAGTTAAGTAGATAGATCAGAGAGCCATGCACAGTGACAGTATTGTCAAAGATCTAATTCAACAAGTAATTACTGAATCATTTTAATTTTACTATTTAGCTAGTGTAAACTCAAGGATTAGTAGGCTAGTATTAGTATGTTACAATATTTAAAAAACTTAATTCTGGTTTGTATTAAAAATATTTTAAACAAAATAAATTCAATTACATTTTTACCACAAAACTATTAAGTCAATATCCAAGTCTATTGTATAAGTTTAAGACATATTCTTATAAGTTGGTGAAATTTTGGCAAATTTATGTTACACAAGATACATTTTTATTTTTCATGGAATGTTTGACTATGGTTTATGTGAGATAATGAAGAATTTTGTTTAATTAAAATTTTATTTATTTTTGTTTTTCATACTTACTACTTTGTGAAATTTTTGTCAAAATGACTTGTCTAATTTAGTACTCTAATGAAGTCTATTGGATAAAAAGTGCTCAACAATTATTTTATAATTTTAAAAAAATTTATTATAAAATATACAACAAATTAAAAAGAAAATTGAAAAAAAAAAAAGGAAGAATGCATAGCATTATATAGAATATCTTTATTATCAAATATAATATCTGAATTCATGAAAAATAACTCTGAATAATGAATTTTAATTCATTGCAGATTTGCCATTCTGCGCAAGTAAGCTATCTTATCATGTTTATTTTCATATCCCTGAACTGCTAATGCCACCTGATCATCTAGAAGTGTATATTTCTTCTTTTTTTTTTCTGGTTGATCCATTTGTGCTTTTGCCAAAGTGAGCCTATGACAAGATATATCCTTCTGAAGGCCCTCAAATAAACTCCAGATACTTGGATGGCTGCAATGAAATAATGCATTTAAGCCATTGTGAAATCCTTCACAACAATTAGTAGTTTTTGGTGACCTTTCCATAGCAGCATCATATTGATTCCAAATTTTTATTGGAAATTGTGGCTCTCTACCTATTGCACCTTCAATGTAAGTTGAAAAAAAATAGGTCAGAACTTCATTATACCTTCCATCATCTGGGAATGTTGCAGCAAGAGTATCAAACACAGCTCTCACATCATTTATGGGTACAAATGCTAAGGCTGCCAGAGATTTTAGTTTCAATTTAAGTTCAATGTCTGCCTCAAAATCAGATTTTAGGCCAACACAACTAATTTTTCTTATCAAATTCTGGCATAAGTGAAAATAACAACCCTTAACCTCTGCGCTTGGGAAAGCTGTAAGAACTGCTCTCATACAGGCTTTTTCAAAATCTACCAAAACTTTTTGAGGGGATAAGTTTGGCAAAAGTTGTTTCAAAATTTCACACATGTTGGTATATGTTTGAAGGTTTTTTCTTTGCAAAAGAAAATATATGCATGGAGGGTAAGAATTACCAACTTTCGCATGCCATGTGTAAAGTTGGTAAAACAATTTTGGCACCTTGTCAAATGTTCCATCGCCATACATTTCATTCTTATCCAATTCAAGTAATAAATCTTTATTCCCAATTGCTAGAATTCTGTTTGGATCATTGCTTCCTGAGTCATATAGCGTTAAATGAAGATATTTTTGTGGGATGTCAAAACTGGAAGTAGTTGGTATAGGAAAATGCACCTCTTCTCTGTGTCGAATTAAAGTTCTTGATAGGGATGATTGCTTGGGAATATGCTGCAGGACATCGTTGCTAAAATTTATTAGCACATTACCTATAACATTTTTAGGTGTTGCACCAATAGCCTTAATACTTTCTTTCATTTTGCTTACAGCAATGTTAGCCTTGGCTTTTTGTGGACACGAGTCATGGGTGTGTGTTGTTGGCTCTGCAATAACATTATTTTTATGTGTTTTTATAAACACCGTGCAATGACTAGTCCGGGCATGATACTGTCTGCATCTCCAAGTCATCACATCACTGTCTTTGCTTTCTCTATGTTTAATATATTCAAATCCTTTGTATACCATTACCAAATTTCCTCTTTGAGTCTTTGAAAATTCCATAGCCATTAGGAAAAGCTTAAAAAGAACAAAAATATAACAAAATATTATTTTAATGAAAGGAAAAAATAAAATAATCTTAAGTCATGAAATATAGTCAAACTGATTTTTAAGGATATATGCATCTTTGATATTAGACTTATCCAAAAAATAAAGTACTCAAAAGCATTTTTAATCAATCTGTTAGGACACAAATATCTGCCCTAAGAGTAAAAAAAAGTCTGGAATGCTTTGAATTTCATCACTGCTAGTAGAGGTAGTAGATACATTTTCTGAATAGAATGGAACTTAAAATCATTTCTATTATATAATGTTTGTCAACCTATAAACATTTATAACAACATTTTAAGAGTCAAGTACCAGGATATCAGTCTTTTGGCTTTAGGCAGGTAAAATCTTGGCATTTAAGTTGTTTTCTTATTAGTAAATATGATCATAATTTATTTCTTAATATTTATTACAGGCCATACTACCAAAGTGCTACAGGTTAAACCAGTGGTCGGCAAACTCAATAGTCAAAAGAATAAATTAGCAGCAGCAGGACGGTTAAAAAAATTTTGAGAGCCAGATTTTGTTTCAAGAACCTGTAAAAAAAACATGTTTTTCTGGGTCAAAACCGATTTTGTGGACGACTGGCCAAGCCGCCCTCCGGTCACTAAAGACAGCATGCGGCTCTTGAGCTGCGATTTGTCGACCACTGGGCTATTATAACTATCAGTATCAGCATATGCCTTTCTTAAAAATACAATTTGAAAATATAACTACATTTATTTATGAGATCAATGATAGTAAAAATAAAATAACTTATAACAATTATTAATTTTGTAAAAGATGAAATTATAATATTTTTTCTTCGTTTATTTTATAGATTATGTAGGTACTATAATCGTTTTGAAGAGTGCTTATGACTCAACATAAACACAGGATTCATTATAAAATTTATAATGAGAATGAGAATGCTCAATGATGAGTGACCACTTACACTTTTCATTTATTTATTAATCCAATTTAAAGTGATGGTGAGGCTATGGCCTAAAGATATAAACTAAAAAGCAAAAATGTAACTAGAATAATTTACAGGAATAATGATTTTGAAAATACTCACTTTTATAAAGGTTGCGCTTTTGGCCCAAAACTTTAGGGAGGAGGGCTCTTGTTCGTAATTTTTCTTGGATAAAAACTTTGTTGCCGGGCTTTCTCAGACTAAAGTTTCAGGTTTTGTTGTATTTGTATACTTCAGCAGTAGAAAATCTATACATTGTACGTTTTCTAGACATTTCGGCTTTTTTACATTATCCTATTTAATTTTTTTATATTTTTTGTGGTCACCTGTCGTGCGTTCGGTTGTCTATGGGTTCAGTTGTCAGTGTGGTCACTTGTCTGTGGGTTCACTTGTCCGTGGGTTCACTTGTCCGTGGGTTCACTTGTCATGGGTTCGGTTGTCTTGGGTTCAGTTGTCGTAGGTTCACCTGTCGTGCGTTCAGTTGTCCGGTCACCAATTTCTTCATGAGTTTTCTTGTCTCTTCAACATCAACATTCTGAGTCTGTGAACATTTTGAAATAGTATTGAGATTTTACACTTTGAAGTTGTATTCAACTGTATTGAGATTTTCTTTAAAGTGTTCTATTAATGTTAATTTTAGTAATGTATTAATTTCTCTTCCTTGATTACCCAGGTGGGTTAACATTTCATTATGAACCTTATCAGGCCCTGTTGATTTTGCCGTTTTCTGTTCACTTTAGCTTTTTCAACAATAATTTTATCCGCATTTTCCTTTATTTCACAGTTTTCACTGCGGCTATTGTCTTCGCTTGTATTCATCTTCTCCGCCATTTTTTTAAAAACAGATATTATTTTTATATTTATGTCGTCATAATTTATGTGTAAGTGTGACGTAACAACTAATGATCTGTCTAAACAAGTCCATCTTGCCGCGATGCGTCTCGCCGCGCGAGCCTAGCTGTCCAGAAAGCTCTTACAGTTTATTAATAGAACGTGGGATGCCACTAAAACAATTTAAAAATTAAAATTTAAATCAAGAAAATAGATATCACAAACATGATTGACTGGTTTTTTTAAACGTTGAGATTCCATGTTTTGTCAATTTTTTTTTTACAGACGTCTTAATTTGTTAACGGAATTTTACGGACAGGCAATTTTACAACAAATCTTTATGGACTGTCCGTAAATTTACTGACGGTTGGCAACTCTGCTGGTAAGGGTGGAACAGCTACATGTTGATGAGGCTCTAATATCTATTGGGGGACGGCCATGCTTCCTACTAAGCCCTGCTTTACCCTCTTTTTATTAGGCTTTTGAAATCAAGTAGAGCGGGGATATTTTTGTGTCATAAGCATTAGTACAATCAGCCCTATAGATCAGCCATGCTGCACAACATACAGTAAGGTACAAAAAAATGGTACCACCATATGGCAGTTGTGAAGATCGAGAAGATTCACACCATCCATGAATTTATTGTAAATTATGCTTATTGTTGGACAACTTTCTCTTATAGCCATTTTGTCCCACCTTTTCACCCGTTTCAGCACATTTGCTGCTATTGAACCCATGAGAGTGTGGTTACCGCTCTATTGTCAACCCATGTGACTTGCAAACAGATCATCACTGTCATGGTGGCAGGTTTTCAGAATTGTGGAGCCACTTCCATTTCTTGCCAAGTCTTTATACGAAGACATTACTATTAGACCGTTACAGGGCCAATAGCTCCAATGCCTTGCTTCCTTAGAACTATCTGCAGTTCTATGAACGATGGAATTTAACTAATTGTCAAAATATACTTTGTGCCAAAGGTTTCTTGGAATATTGTTAATGTTTCCTCGTTGTCATTGACATTGCAATATTTGTATGCAGTAAAATTCAAAGCTATGAATCATTCCAGTTACAGACCAACACTAAAAATTGTGTAACCTCAAATTTTTTTTTTTTTTTTTCGATTTGTATTGTTTAAAGAAAATCTACCTCTGAAAGGCACCATTTGCTCAATTTTTCCATTGCAAGCTTGTAACTTTTCATTAGAAAAGCTGTCTGTGCAGTTTCGTTGTTATTGCTGCAGTGCATGTTTCCTTTGTTTTAGTGAAATCGTAATTTCACTCCTAACGTTAGTCGCCTTGTCTTAATGGCTTTAGGCATTTGGACTGTGCTCATAAAGAAAGCTCAAACAGCTCCAGTTCACTAGCATTGACACTGTATATGTTTGATTGTGTAACAAAAATATTCATTATTTGTTCATCAATAATTTCCCTAAAATAGTTTATAGGGTTTTGTGGTTCTTTTGCGACAGCCAGGGGAAACAGGCTCCTGAGGAACGATGTCTGCTGCATCTCTTTGGCGCCAAAGCGAATGTATCATCTAAAGATGTTTCGTTAGCTTCACTGTCTGATTAATATGTGACTGATATGTCACTGATATGGTTGAGTCTGACTGATATGTAGGTAACTCCGATATGCAGTTTACATTCTCCGCTAGGAATCTTGGTTTTATTCTGTCTAACAACATGTCTCTTGATAATCATATCTCTCAAACTTGTCGCTCTGCATACAACTCTACTAACCTGACTGATTCCCACCTCTGACCGAGGTTGTTAAATTGTATGTACAGAGCCATAGGCTGGGGTACCACGCTATATAAAACTAGTTATAATAATAATAATATGTGAGTCTGACTGATATGTGAGTCTGACTGATATGTGAGTCTGACTGATGTGGTTGAGTCTGAAAGGGCAAATTTAAATTATTATTTTTCAGTGTCAACTTTAACTTGGGTGTTAGATAATTGTTCTTTCAACAAATTTTAGAGATAAAATACAATTTTAAAAAGGAATCACTGTTGTGTTCTGGATTCAAAGTTACATCTATGTCATCTTCTGAAGATAGTTGAAGTTCACTATGATCCCAGTAATCAGGAATAGCACAAAATGCATATTTTTATTTTTTCCATAAAAGCGTGATTCATAATTGCTTGGATATTTGGATATTTGAATTCTAGACAAAAAACATCATGGGAAAATGATTCCACTGAAAAAAATAACATACAATATATGTATCTTGTATGAATTGTAAAATTAATCAAAAAATTTGATGCAAATATATAAAAGTAGGCTAACATAAATATTACAGACCTGTTTACTCTCACGATTTTGGCGTACAATGTACGATTTTGAGGTGTACACATTATATATACTGTATGTTTAATTTTTACTTTTTAGATAATGCATTGAACGATTTTGCGATGATAGTGTACGATTTTAAGAGTTTGAGGGTAAACTGGTCTGATATTAAATATTTCATTCATAAAACATTTTTCATATAGCCTATAAACTGGTTTACAAAAAAAAAAAAAAAAACAAAAAAAAAAAAGATAGTGTACGATTTTAAGAGTGTGAGGGGAAACGGGTCTGATATTAAATATTTCATTCATAAAACATTTTTCATATAGCCTAAAAACTGGTTTACAAAAAAAAAAAAAAAACACACAAAAAAAAACCACAAAATCTTTTCACCACATAGACGCACTGTTGCATTGGCAACGTAGCATTTTTTGTAACTGGTTTTCAAGCATTGCATACATAAAACATGTCTTAGGTCTTGACTCACATGTGTGTGTGTTTACTTTGACTTTTAAAAACAAAAACACCATTAGTGAATTTCTTATAAATGAAGAAAATTCATCTGTGAACTTGATTAGAGAACCAAGGCTCTTGTGGAGAAGCCAGTCCAGAACTTCTGGACAGACTAACACCATTATCGAATAGTTGCTATAAATGAAGAACATCCATCTGTGAACATGATCAGAGAACTGGACCAAGGCTCTTGGGGAGAAGCCAGTCAAGTAAGCATAATTTAGTTACTACAAAACTTAGTGGGCAAAGGAAATGCTTTTAATTTATTTTAAATTGTACTGTGTTGACCCTTAGTGGATGGATTAATGTTACTTGCAATTTTATCTTTTTAGAGAACGCTGGAGGCACTTGTGACACCCTACTATTGTGGCGGCACCTTACTCTTATATTACTCTTGTGAAACTTGATCTGGTGGTACTCTTGTTCTTGTATTAGTGTATTAAGTAAAGCAAAACAAATTGTTCCGGTACAAGAAAGATTAGTGACTATTAGCTTATAAATATATAAGCTTCTACAATATCTTAAATAGCTGATTATTTGCAACAGAAATTTTTAGGAATGGTCTCTGAAAACACATGCTTTATCCAGTCAACAGAAAGCAAATAAAAAGTTTAAGAGGGAAAAATATCCTGTTTACATCTGGTCAATGGCTTATACCAAACTTTGGACTGACCCACATCCCAATTTATTATTAGTAATTAGGTCAATTAAAATTGTTATTAATAAGCTGTAAAAAAATCAGAACTAATGTTCTCGCTGGCACATTGCCACGTTCATATCTGTAGATAACAAGATTTAGAGAGATTTCAATTGGTGCCATTTGCTGATTTTAACTCTTAACTGCATTTTGTGGTCCCACAGATCTGGAGTCCAGCATGCCAATCTATGACAAGACCAAAATGGCTTCTCCTGTTTTCATCTGTTGTCTGGTGCTTAGCCTCTGTGGCCTTTCATTTTGTAAGTTATCTTCAACGCAATTTTTGTATATTTTAGGCTATATATCAGCTCTTAATTATAAGAAATTTCACTTTAACTCACTGGTACCAATATTTAATATTCACAAAATAAATTAGAATATGGTTATTACAAAAAAAGTATTACTTTTTTTTTATTTTCGGAGTTGAACATTATTTTCATCTAATTTTTAAGTAAATTTAGTTTAGACATAGTTTACTTTGAAAGTTATGGAAGAGTTATAGTTATACCTCAGAATCTGTTTGAATTCACTCTTATATAGTCTTTCAAAACCTACATTTCCTTTGTAATATTGACAGTTGTAAGTATCTCTCAATTCTTCTCAACAGCTACCTGGGTCAGCTTCGACGCGACGCCAACCACTGTTCACCTGGGGCTTTCCAGGAGGCTCACCCTTCGCTGCGGTGTCCACCGAAATGCGCCTGCGGGTTTCACCGGTTCCATCAATGAGACGGCCTCCTTTACCACCGTCAACATTACTCACGTGATGTCCATAGTCATATCCCAGTGGAACGCTACGACCAAACAAAACAACACTATTGGCAATGTCACGCCCTTCGGTGACCTTGACATCACCCAACCGGAAGATCGGTTTTATGCGGAGGGCAACGCTGAGAAATCCCCGAACCCAGATGAAGTCGGCTACCTCCAGATTTCTTGGAAAATTCCGGTGGAGGAGCAGACGGGGAGTTACATGTGTGAGGTGTTCGCACTGAATAGAAATTTTCACCCCATTTCAATGGTTCGTGAAGTTGTGGTCAGTGGTGTAAATGCTACTCCCGTGGAACTTGCAAAACACATCGCATCGCTGCAGGACCGTGTTGACATGTTGGAAAACCAGACGGGGTCATGGGTCAATGTGACAGCCCTTGAGAAGAAGATTGAGTCCCTGGAGAATGAACTCCACAAGCTTGCCAACACTGAACCCATCATACCATCACCAAACTTCCAGACGGGTTTCTTCGAATGTAACATAGGGGAGCATGATGTCCGTGTTGAGTTCCCAAAACGGTTTCACGAGGTTCCAATTGTGTTCGCCAACACCTTGTACTATTCACAGTCTGAATCTGTATTGAGCAGTCTCCTCTCTGTCAACCACTGCAACGCTAATTTCCTGTGCAGGGCACGAGACCGTGGTTTCAATGTTTCGTGGATTGCAATAGGAAATATGTATGCTGGACCTGAGTTATCTCCATGCGAGTAATTGTCTTCTGTGATGTCATCCTCCTGCTGCAATTTTAGCCAAAAAAATTATATAAATATCCATTCTGACCAGAATTAGGGGCTGTCCTTATAGTTATAGTACGTCATACTGCGAAAAAGAGGTGGGGGGGGGGGGTTTAAAAACAATAGTGACAGTTTATAACGGGGGGGGGAGGGGGGAGTTAAAGATCTTGTGTGATAGATGTATTCTAATAGAAGATGTCACTTTTATAAATTTAATAGTACCAGTAAAGTGTCAAAATCTAATTTAAAATTAATTGTTTAAACTTTTATACCCCCCGGGGGGGTTAAAATTGTCCAAAAATACTTTATTGGCAGCGCCTTAATAAAAAACTGTGAGTTAAATACAACACAGGCAATTGTTTAATAAAGATGTGATTTATGATTGAGTTCTCCCTATTAACTTTATTAGAAGTATATCATTAGATTTTATTAAATAAAGTTGTTCACACATATACGGGTACATTTTTAATATCTGAATAACATCTGAAAATGTCCTTAAAAAAACTTGATTTTCCAAATAAGTTATTTAGGCCTAGCCTAATTAGTAATTCAAACTGCACTAAACATCAAACTTTATAGTAATGACTAACTAGGCATGTGACTAACTAGGCTGTGACTAACTAGACCTATGACTAACTAGGCCTATGACTAACTAGGCCAATGACTAACTAGGCCTATGACTAACTAGGCTTATGACTAACTAGGCCTATGACTGACTAGGCCAATGACTAACTAGGCCTATGACTGACTAGGCCAATGACTAACTAGGCCAATGACTAACTAGGCCTATGACTGACTAGGCCAATGACTAACTAGGCCAATGACTAACTAGGCCAATGACTAACTAGGCCAATGACTGACTAGGCCTATGACTGACTAGGCCAATGACTAACTAGGCCAATGACTAACTAGGCCAATGACTAACTAGGCCAATGACTAACTAGGCCAATGACTGACTAGGCCTATGACTAACTAGGCCAATGACTAACTAGGCCAATGACTAACTAGGCCAATGACTGACTAGGCCTATGACTGACTAGGCCAATGACTAACTAGGCCAATGACTAACTAGGCTTATGACTAACTAGGCCTATGACTGACTAGGCCAATGACTAACTAGGCCAATGACTAACTAGGCCTAGCTTGAATTATCAACTTTGAACCCACCCCCACTTTCTTTTTTTTCTTATTGAAAAGTATAAACTGACAAAGGGCAAATTTTAACTTCCAGTGTAAGTTACAATAAGTTAATAAGCATTTCACATTACAAATAATTGTCTTCTTTACTGCCTTCAAAAACAAACTGTCTGCCTGTTTTCGAAATTAGTCTTATTAAAAAAATAATTTTAATCTTCGTATTCTATTTTTTAATTTCATGTTCATGTTATCGGTAGGCACATCAGTGTGTCGTTCTGTTTGTTTTTCTTGTTGATAGTCTGGTCTAGGACTAGGAAAGAATCATTGTAGCACAAAGTAGGATAACTCCCAAAGAAACGTTCACTGCAATATAATTCCAAGTGGCCTGTGACACGGGCGACTCCCACAATCTCCACAAACATGCTCAAATAAACTACAAAAACTCATCCAGGTCTGTCACCACTATTCTTATCCTGAGTACGCTACTGTCAATTTTGCGCCTCTTTAGAGTTAACTCTTAACCCTATCAATAAAATACCAGGTACCACCAAAGCCCTTTGTGGCGCCCTAATTAAGCAATGGCGTCATTTCAGTTTTTTTCCGGGGGGGGGGGGGACCCAAAACTGGGGGGGGGGTGGGGGGGGGTGTGTGCATGTATTCTGTTACTCGGGTGACTCGATGGCCGAAGGGTCTAAACTGAGCAAACCTCAAGTCTGGCGTTCAATTCCAGCCAAAGGCCAGTCAAGCAAAAACAACACGAGACTCGTTAACCTTGGTCGGCAACTCATCTAAGAGAAGGAAACTCTGAATTCAAACCCGGAGTTGGAGCCCCGTAAGGCGCATACAATGACAATTCCTGCAACAGTACCCATCCCTGGTTTTGACTTATGTAATATTGCCGCTGGATATGGTGGGCCCGGACGAGAGAGTGACGTTGACGCCGCGCAACTCTTCCTCACTCCAAACAAAAATTACCCGCGCTAGTCATCAGACACCGAACGACTCAATGGTCAAACAATAATTTAAAAAAAACTGTTACTAGAAAACCCAGGAGAAATCCCCCCCCCCCCGCCTTTTTAACTACGCCTCTGAGGTAACACTAGTTCAATTAGTCATTTTAGTGTCACCCACTCTGATACCTCTGACGGTGCCGATTGGTGCTACTTATGGTGCAAACTGGTGCTATATTGTCCACGTCACCCTTTTACGCTACCCACTGTAATGGAAATAGGTGGAGGGGATGACTAGGTCTGGCAGCAGTAGCCGGCACTGGTCATATTTAAATACTTTTATAGTAAGTTCATATTAAAAACCATAAAGCTAAACCATAAAGCTCTTAAGTTTATAACAAAAGAAAAAACATTCATTTCTTGATCCACAATTTTAAATTTTATGGATGCACCTACTCAGTATAAAAAAATTAGTAGGCATAATCCTTGAATCAAAAATGGGAAACAGTGGCTTAGCTAGGGTAAGTGCCAACCGGGTCAAGATATTTGCCTTTTTTCCAAGGAAAAAATCCTTCTGGGGTCGTCCATTAATTATGTCAACAAATTATCTAAGATGTTTGACATTTGTTGACAAGGGGGGAGATGGGTTACAATAGTCGACGTCAACAATCATTTTTTCTCTTTTAAAATTTGTATCTTATAACTTGACTGGTTATTACATTACTTTAACAAATTTCATTAATGTATAATCTTTAGTTATATAAATTTTAACTTGTTGATTAGCAAACTAAAAATGCAATAAATTGTTTTTCCTACAATTTTGTGTTATTAAAATAGATCAGCACAAAGTAAAATGTATTTATATATTTAGATTTATAATAATAATTTTTTTAAAGGGGAGTGGGGCTATATAAGTGTTTACATATTTACTTCAAAGAAGGGGGGGGGGGTTAAAATTGCTTAAAATTGTATTTCTTTTTTTTTTTTTTTTTTTTTTTTNNNNTTTTTTTTTTTTTTTTTTTTTTTTTGCAGGCATTCGTCCGTCACAATATGACGACGGTGTGGACTTCGCAGGAAGAATTCCACAAGGCCTGGCATTATTCTTCTAGTTCTAGGATCATAACCTGGTTCCCAACAGCAAATCGCCTCTCTCCACGCCGCTGGATAAGCCCAAGGGAACATCATGTGGATGATACAGCTTGGCACCAGTGGCGTCGCATTGTTTCATTGTAACAATGTTATCCGCCTAAGGGGCTCCATCTCCGGGTTTTTAATTCAGAGGTTTCTTAGATGAGTTGTCATCCAAGTCCAAGGTTAACGAGTCCCATCCACCCGGCCTAGTGCTTGACTGGGCTTGGAACTCCAGACCATCAAATTGAGATTAGCTCAGTTTAGACCACTCGACCAACCTGCTTAAAAATTAAGAATTGTGGACATAATTAATGGAGGCCCCACTGCAGTTCGCCATAAATGCTGCCCCCCTCTGCAGTTGGCCATAAAAGCTGCCCCCCTCTGCAGTTGTCCGTAAATGCTGCCCCCTCTAAAGTTGGCCGTAAATGCTGCCCCCCTCTACAGTTGGCCATAAATGCTCCCCCCCTTCTCTACAGCTGGCCATAAATGCTGCCCCCCTCTACAGTTGGCCGTAAATGCTGCCCCCCTCTACAGTTGGCCATAAATGCTGCCCCCCTCTACAGTTGGCCATAAATGCTGCCCCCCTCTACAGTTGGCCATAAATGCTGCCCCCCTCTACAGTTGGCCATAAATGCTGCCCCCCTCTACAGTTGGCCATAAATGCTGCCCCCCTCTACAGTTGGCCATAAATGCTGCCCCCCTCTACAGTTGGCCATAAATGCTGCCCCCCTCTACAGTTGGCCATAAATGCTGCCCCCCTCTACAGTTGGCCATAAATGCTGCCCCCCTCTACAGTTGGCCATAAATGCTGCCCCCCTCTACAGTTGGCCATAAATGCTGCCCCCCTCTACAGTTGGCCATAAATGCTGCCCCCCTCTACAGTTGGCCATAAATGCTGCCCCCCTCTACAGTTGGCCATAAATGCTGCCCCCCTCTACAGTTGGCCATAAATGCTGCCCCCCTCTACAGTTGGCCATAAATGCTGCCCCCCTCTACAGTTGGCCATAAATGCTGCCCCCCTCTACAGTTGGCCATAAATGCTGCCCCCCTCTACAGTTGGCCATAAATGCTGCCCCCCTCTACAGTTGGCCATAAATGCTGCCCCCCTCTACAGTTGGCCATAAATGCTGCCCCCCTCTACAGTTGGCCATAAATGCTGCCCCCCTCTACAGTTGGCCATAAATGCTGCCCCCCTCTACAGTTGGCCATAAATGCTGCCCCCCTCTACAGTTGGCCATAAATGCTGCCCCCCTCTACAGTTGGCCATAAATGCTGCCCCCCTCTACAGTTGGCCATAAATGCTGCCCCCCTCTACAGTTGGCCATAAATGCTGCCCCCCTCTACAGTTGGCCATAAATGCTGCCCCCCTCTACAGTTGGCCATAAATGCTGCCCCCCTCTACAGTTGGCCATAAATGCTGCCCCCCTCTACAGTTGGCCATAAATGCTGCCCCCCTCTACAGTTGGCCATAAATGCTGCCCCCCTCTACAGTTGGCCATAAATGCTGCCCCCCTCTACAGTTGGCCATAAATGCTGCCCCCCTCTACAGTTGGCCATAAATGCTGCCCCCCTCTACAGTTGGCCATAAATGCTGCCCCCCTCTACAGTTGGCCATAAATGCTGCCCCCCTCTACAGTTGGCCATAAATGCTGCCCCCCTCTACAGTTGGCCATAAATGCTGCCCCCCTCTACAGTTGGCCATAAATGCTGCCCCCCTCTACAGTTGGCCATAAATGCTGCCCCCCTCTACAGTTGGCCATAAATGCTGCCCCCCTCTACAGTTGGCCATAAATGCTGCCCCCCTCTACAGTTGGCCATAAATGCTGCCCCCCTCTACAGTTGGCCATAAATGCTGCCCCCCTCTACAGTTGGCCATAAATGCTGCCCCCCTCTACAGTTGGCCATAAATGCTGCCCCCCTCTACAGTTGGCCATAAATGCTGCCCCCCTCTACAGTTGGCCATAAATGCTGCCCCCCTCTACAGTTGGCCATAAATGCTGCCCCCCTCTACAGTTGGCCATAAATGCTGCCCCCCTCTACAGTTGGCCATAAATGCTGCCCCCCTCTACAGTTGGCCATAAATGCTGCCCCCCTCTACAGTTGGCCATAAATGCTGCCCCCCTCTACAGTTGGCCATAAATGCTGCCCCCCTCTACAGTTGGCCATAAATGCTGCCCCCCTCTACAGTTGGCCATAAATGCTGCCCCCCTCTACAGTTGGCCATAAATGCTGCCCCCCTCTACAGTTGGCCATAAATGCTGCCCTCCTCTACAGTTGGCCATAAATGCTGCCCTCCTCTGCAGTTGGCCATAAATGCTGCCCTCCTCTGCAGTTGGCCATAAATGCTGCCCCCCTCTGCAGTTGGTCGTAAATGCTGCCCCCCTCTGGCTCAATATAAAGAATAAAAGCAACGCCCAGGACGGACACCCCCTTCCTGCGCCAAAAATACTGTTCAAATAATAAGGAAATGAGTACCGCTATAACCAAGTATTGGCAAAACTGAAAAAAAAAGGAACCAAAAAAAAACAAAAAAACTCTTTTTGTTGCGTTTCTTTTTTCAGGTTAGCCCATACAGTACGTAGTACATGTTATACAAATGGCAATTAAAATTATATTTTTGTCACAATGTTTATTGTAAAAGAAATCACGTGGCAGTGTTTAACTTGTAGCACGTGCATTTTCTTACATTCAGTATCAGTGTGAGATGTGAGGGCAAACATAACGGTCCAGAAATGATTAAGGTACTGTGGTCCATGTAAGGTGTCTATGTAAGATGCAATGGTATAAGTATAAAGTATAACAATCGTTATAGTTTGATACTTGTATCAATCAATCGCTGTGTCTTTTTAAGACAAATGCAAATTGCAAAATGTTTAGAACATGGCAAGACTATTAGCCTACGAGAAAGCTTTTTATTTCATATATTTGTTAATTTAGTGTGGGCTTATCGATAACTCATGCGTGTTTCTTACGCCAAAGGAGAAATGACGATCAAGCATTATTTTAAAATCATCTGTATTTATTTTACTATAGTCGAGCAGAAAAGGAAACTATAATTAGTTCAATGAAATGTTTAAATATGTAATGATGTTTATTTTGTAGATATGCAATAATACAGTCGATTCGAGCAAAGCATTCATTTTGGGTCGAAACATTACTGTCGGGAGGGTGAACGGGATGCATTCATTTTAGTGGCGTTCATTTTCAAACTCAATAAACTAAAAATTCGATAGCTAATCCATTTTATAAATAAAATTATATGGTATGATGCATTAGAAGAGTGCTGCAATGTTAATTATTCTTCTTTTACTAAGTTATAAAGCTAGTTTGAAAAATTATTTACGGGTAGGCCCTACATAATGTTTCACCCCCTTTCGTAAATGTCCGATTCCAAAACCTTTCGCCAGTGGCGTAGCGAGGGGGTGCGGACGCACCGGTTAACATCATTTTAGGGGTGACACCCGATTAAAAAATTGCATATTTACATAATACACACTGCTCGGTCTAACAGAGCACACACTGCTCGGTCTAACAGAGCAAACACTGCTCGGTCTAACAGAGCACACACTGCTCGGTCTAACAGAGCACACACTGATCGGTCTAACAGAGCACACACTGCTCGGTCTAACAGAGCACACACTGCTCGGTCTAACAGAGCACACACTGCTCGGTCTAACAGAGCACACACTGCTCGGTCTAACAGAGCACACACTGCTCGGTCTTACAGAGTACACACTGCTCGGTCTCACAGAGCACACACTGCTCGGTCTAACAGAGCACACACTGCTCGGTCTAACAGAGCACACACTGCTCGGTCTAACAGAGCACACACTGCTCGGTCTAACAGAGCACACACTGCTCGGTCTAACAGAGCACACACTGCTCGGTCTAACAGAGCACACACTGCTCGGTCTAACAGAGCACACACTGCTCGGTCTAACAGAGCACACACTGCTCGGTCTGACAGAGCACACACTGCTCGGTCTAACAGAGCACACACTGCTCGGTCTAACAGAGCACACACTGCTCGGTCTAACAGAGCACACACTGCTCGGTCTAACAGAGCACACACTGCTCGGTCTAACAGAGCACACACTGCTCGATCTAACAGAGCACACACTGCTCGGTCTGACAGAGCACACACTGCTCGGTCTGACAGAGCACACACTGCTCGGTCTAACAGAGCACACACTGCTCGGTCTAACAGAGCACACACTGCTCGGTCTAACAGAGCACACACTGCTCGGTCTGACAGAGCACACACTGCTCGGTCTGACAGAGCACACACTGCTCGGTCTAACAGAGCACACACTGCTCGGTCTAACAGAGCACACACTGCTCGGTCTAACAGAGCACACACTGCTCGGTCTGACAGAGCACACACTGCTCGGTCTCACAGAGCACCCACTGCTCGGCCTTACAGAGCACCCACTGCTCGGTCTTACAGAGCACACACTGCTCGGTCTGACAGAGCACACACTGCTCGGTCTAACAGAGCACACACTGCTCGGTCTAACAGAGCACACACCGCTCGGTCTAACAGAGCAAACACTGCTCGGTCAAACAGAGCACACACTGCTCGGTCTAACAGAGCACACACTGCTCTGTCTGACAGAGCACACACTGCTCGGTCTAACAGAGCACACACTGCTCGGTCTGACAGAGCACACACTGCTCGGTCTAACCAAGATTCATAAAGGATAACCGATCACACATACATTTCTCACCAATGTAACCAATCCAAATGCGTGCATTATTAAAAGTTCAAGGTTGATGCGTCAGAAATGAGAGGACTCTAAGTTAAGATAAGAAAAACACAGTCATTAATCCACGCCGATTGACGTGTTCGGTAAATTCCGTAAGTAACAGGCTATATTTATCTAAATTCTTAGCAATAGGGCTTTCCATTGATACCAAATACGGTGTGGTCGGGCGATTATAAGTATAAGAATCGGTAAAAATTAAAAACATTAAAATGAATTTTTACCCATTTTTTTTTTTTTTTTTGCTGGCATCCGTCCGTCACAATGTGACGATGGCGTGGGTGCCAGGGGACGGAATCCACATGGCCTGGGATTATTCCTCAAGGATTGTAAGCTGGTTCCCAACAGGAAATCGCCTCTCTCCACGCCGCTGGATAACCCAAGGGAACATCAATGGATGATACAGCTTGACACCAAATTACACTATTTACACAATTTTCAATCTTTAATTATTAATTCTTATTTATTTAAATAAGGAATAGTTTTTTGAAGACATACATAATATTATATATCGAAACCCAGGAATGCTCAAAAATTAATATTTTCCCCATTCGTCACTAGTATCGTCCCCATAACATGTGAGCACGATTGTCATATTCCGACTGCTGGGTTTTTACCTGCTAACTTTCTGTGTTTTATTTTGGACAGTGCTCTGACCGTTGTTTTTGAACTAACCTCAGTAATTATTTTTTTCGAAATGGCTATTCGCACCCGGGTATCAGAAGTGAGAGGTAGGGATTAAAAAACTATTTAAAATGTTATTGTTGGGTTTGTAAGACAAAATGAGGTATCAAATGAAAGATAATTGAATAGACAATATGTTTGTAAACTTACTTTTTCAGTTTAGCTAATATAAACTACCACAAATGACATTCCAATGGGATTTAGTCCAAAGGGACCCGGGTCCAAATAGCGGCTATGCGTACCATCTATGAAATCTAAAGGACGTGTTCGCCAAATAACAAAGCAATGGATCTACGGTATGATGCGAAATGGCGAGAAAATACTGAGGTCATGGATGGTTTAATCACTCGTCAGTCAGAAATTGTATTGTTTTTGCTGCAGATTTTTTACCTTTATGATACAGAAACAACAGCCACATTTTTTTTTACTGTCTTTGATAAGTGGTGGAAACTGAGCCCAAAATTACAAACTCATGAAGCATCGGAAGAGCGCCTATGTTGCCTTGAAAAGTGTTGGTAGCAGGACTTGGGATACACAAAACAATTGATGCCGAAAGTATTGCTGTGATGAACAAGGAGAAGAAAAAGTGGAGAAGTATCCTGCACAGGTTGCTGGATATCACATTGTTTCTTGCAAAGCGAAATCTGGCATTTCGTGGTCACAACGAAAATGAATCTTCACTGAAACTTTCTTGAAATGGTTGAGATGCTATTTAAATATGACCCAGTGTGAAAAGAGCACCAGATGAGATTAAAGAGGAGTACATCTACAGAAAAAGCATCAGCATCTTACTGTTATGTAGTACACTATTTTCCCGTGCTTGAACTTTGCTTGACCCAAATTAGATCCCTAGCAGACGTTTGCGTTTGTTGTGGGCGTGGCCTATTCGTTTAATGTATTTTGCTTACTACCGCCTTTCCAATTAGATATGGTTAGATTGTCTCCTAGTACCGGCATTTTGTAGAATGTTTGCGATTCTTCTAGAAATGTAAACAAATGCTGAGTAGCTACTGGAAGGCAGGGCTTACGCGTTGGTAGACCCCCATATATAAAGGGATTGACAGGCACATTGAGAGGAGAGATTCAGATAGATTGATAGATATTTTAAACTTTACGAGACATGTATTATTCTTTGTGTGCTTATATTGTGTTATTCGCATTCTTTATTCATTGGCACATTGTACTAATTGTGTACCGGTACCAGTTCTATCATACTCTGTAAGTTGATGATTTTTAATTATATTTATTTTGTTTTGTTATTATATTATTACTAAATTAAATCTTATTAATTTTAATTAACAACTGTTTTGGGGGTCGTAATTTTGTTATTGTATTTATCTATGGTATCGTCCTTTGTTAGGCACTGTTTGATCGAGCCATAACTTAAAATTAGGGTTTAATTTCTCACAAGAGAAGGCAGTGCGTAACATTACCTTTCACCAGAAACCTAAAATGAATTTATAATAAATGTCCTTGCAAATCATGTGAAGGAGATTCTTATCATGGATATAAAGGCTGCGAGGTATTTTGGAATTAATGTTCGAACTACAACTGATATATCACACAGTGGCCAGATGTCTGAAATGATCAGATATGTGAAAATCCACGATGGAAAAGTTGAAGTGAGAGAAGTTTGTCTTTCATTTTTTAAGTTAGGAGGTAAAGAAGCTGATGACCTCAGTTCTGAAATTTTTACAAATCTAAAACGTGATGGACTAGGTCTAATTATTTTTCAGAGCTCAGGGTTAGGATAATGTTTCACAATGTCTGGAATCCATGGAGGTGTTCAAGCCATTCTGAAAAGAAATAATAAGAAAGCAATTTTAAAGGATGTGGGGGCCATGTATTACATTTTTCAATACCCTTGAAAGAATATTTTCGTTATTTGCTGCATCCACTCATCGATGGAGTGTTCTAATTGAACACATTGGAATGTCTTGTCTCATTGAACACATTGGAATGTCTTATCTCATTGAACACATTGGAATGTCTTGTCTCATTGAACACATTGGAATGTCTTGTCTCATTGAACTCATTGGAATGTCTTATCTCATTGAACACATTGGAATGTCTTGTCTCATTGAACACATTGGAATGTCTTGTCTCATTGAACACATTGGAATGTCTTGTCTCATTGAACACATTGGAATGTCTTGTCTCATTAAACACATTGGAATGTCTTGTCTCATTGAACACATTGGAATGTCTTGTCTCATTGAACACATTGGAATGTCTTGTCTCATTGAACACATTGGAATGTATTGTCTCATTGAACACATTGGAATGTCTTGAAAAGACTGTCAACAACGCGTTGGATTGCTCATCATGCCGCTTTTCAAAGATTGAAAGATGAACTTGATGAATGTGTGGCAGTGATTGAAGCTCTGGGTAATCCTCTTGAAAATTTAAATTGAAGAGCACAATGTCTTTTAAATGTTGTCTGAAAAATTCTTGTTTATCTGCTAAGTTTACCTTTGGGCCGATCTACTTGAAAAAGTTAATCTTACACAACAGTATCTGCAGACTAAAGGCTTTACTCTTGACCAAGTGGTGGCAAACCTAGAGGCCTTGAGGATTGTTTCTGATCGAGAAGCGCCGTCACTTGGTGGAAGATGCTATTGAAAAGACACTTTAAAAATCAGACCAATAAGGGAATTTTGGTAGAGAACCGACTAAGGTTTAAGAAGAGAATGGCAGGAGAACAAGTAATAGATGCTGTTCTCTTTCTGCGAGAAGAAAACATTAGGGAGATGCTGAAGTATTTAACGCTTTCATTCTGAACTCCAGATCAGATCATCAGCAATCAAGGAAGTGGCAGATATGTTTGGGGCTGTTCAACCTAAGAGTCTAGTATCAGCAAGTGAAGAAGAGTTATTGGAGTCCGTTCTAAAATTAACTGCTTTCTATGATGAGCTATAACAAGATGAACTTTTAAAATTAAAAGAAATATGAAGGCTTAGAAGACATCTAAAAGCAGCTGATTTCTCAAAGTCATGGACTGGTCAGTATTTGATGTTTTGAAATTCATAGCTGAATGGGACTTCTAGAATCTCTTCCAATACTCTCGCTAACACTTTCATTTTTACTTACGATATGTGTGTCTGTGGCTTCATGTGAGCGGAGCTTTTCAAAACTAAGGCTTATCAAGAAATACTTATGATCCACCATGGGACAGTCTAGGCTTTCTTATGTGGCTCTGCTATCAAATGAAAGTGATACAGTTATGGGCATTGATGTTTATCAAGTGATTGGCAGGTTTGCAGCTTTGGAGACAAAGAAAGGAGAATTTTAACTATAACATAACGTTTTTACAGTTTTTGAATACATTGACCTCATGACCTTAAAAATATGTGTTTTTGTTCTTGTGAATGTTATACTGTATACTTATTTTAACAGTACGGTAATAAATCCATCATGGAGGTTTTTTTTTTTTTTTTTTTTTTTTTGAGGGGGGTGGGGTTGACACCATGAGTTTACCGCACCCGGTGACACCAACCCTAGCTACGCCACAGCCTTACGCTACTGAGCTTTACTAACTACTGTTCCTACACATATTTTAATTAGATTAAATTCCCTGGTTGGATACTTTTTTTATCAGTAGCTTCTAAGGCATGTATCACGAGTGCTAAAAGAATTGGTCAATGAAATCGCTCCTGCACTGACAATCTTCTTCCAATCGTAGCTATTCACAGGCAACATTCCAACTGACTGGAGAACAGCGTATGTCACTACAATCTACAAAAAAAAGGGGGAGCATTACGACCATGCCAACTACCACCCTGTATCGCTCACCAGCGTAGTATGTAAACTATTGGAGCACATAATCGTAAGCGCGGTCATGAATCATCTTGAAAGACACAATATACTCAATGACTGTCAGCATGGCTTCCGAGTCAACAGATCGTGTGAGACCCAACTCCTTGAATTTGCTGAAGAGTTGACGACCAACTTGGAGAACATCAAGCAAACTGATGTGCTTGTACTGGACTTCTCAAAGTTCTTTGACCGTGTCAACCATAGCTTGCTATTACACAAACTGCAGAGATATGGGATCCAAGGCACTACCAGAACATGAATCTCTAGCTTCCTTAGAGACCGATGCCAGGCAGTAGCTGTAGATGGCACAACATCCTCCTTTGTCAGTGTTAAGTCAGGGGTCCCCTAGGGCTCGTTGCTAGGCCCCTGTTTGTTCCTAGCATATATCAATGATCTGCCCGAGAAAATGTATTATTTTGTTTCAAAATGCTGTGTATCCAACTATTACTTAGCGACAAAATGCTGTATATCCATTTTGAACGAATAAAATTCCCAGTGCCAAATATTTCAGCTTGTTTATAAATTACAAACCACTTACATACCAAATTTAAATTAAATTGTATAATTATTATTACCGGTATATAATTGTGTATGCTTAATGTTTTTATTGATATATTTTAACAGAACAGTATTATAATTGCTGGAAAGTCCCCTGCAATAGAGTAATGTTAAGACTGCTACTGTCCCATTTAATAGTTTAATTTTTAGATTGCTACTATCCCCTGTAATAGTGTAATGTTTAGATTGCTACTATCCCCTGTAATAGTGTAATGTTTAGATTGCTACTATCCCCTGTAATAGTGTAATGTTTAGATTGCTACTATCCCGTGTAATGTTTAGATTGCTACTATCCCCTGTAATAGTGTAATGTTTAGATTGCTACTATCCCCTGTAATAGTGTAATGTTTAGATTGCTACTATCCCCTGTAATAGTGTAATGTTTAGATTGCTACTATCCCCTGTAATAGTGTAATGTTTAGATTGCTACTATCCCCTGTAATAGTGTAATGTTTAGATTGCTACTATCCCCTGTAATAGTGTAATGTTTAGATTGCTACTATCCCCTGTAATAGTGTAATGTTTAGATTGCTACTATCCCCTGTAATAGTGTAATGTTTAGATTGCTACTATCCCCTGTAATAGTGTAATGTTTAGATTGCTACTATCCCCTGTAATAGTGTAATGTTTAGATTGCTACTATCCCCTGTAATAGTGTAATGTTTAGATTGCTACTATCCCCTGTAATAGTGTAATGTTTAGATTGCTACTATCCCCTGTAATAGTGTAATGTTTAGATTGCTACTATCCCCTGTAATAGTGTAATGTTTAGATTGCTACTATCCCCTGTAATAGTGTAATGTTTAGATTGCTACTATCCCCTGTAATAGTGTAATGTTTAGATTGCTACTATCCCCTGTAATAGTGTAATGTTTAGATTGCTACTATCCCCTGTAATAGTGTAATGTTTAGATTGCTACTATCCCCTGTAATAGTGTAATGTTTAGATTGCTACTATCCCCTGTAATAGTGTAATGTTTAGATTGCTACTATCCCCTGTAATAGTGTAATGTTTAGATTGCTACTATCCCCTGTAATAGTGTAATGTTTAGATTGCTACTATCCCCTGTAATAGTGTAATGTTTAGATTGCTACTATCCCCTGTAATAGTGTAATGTTTAGATTGCTACTATCCCCTGTAATAGTGTAATGTTTAGATTGCTACTATCCCCTGTAATAGTGTAATGTTTAGATTGCTACTATCCCCTGTAATAGTGTAATGTTTAGATTGCTACTATCCCCTGTAATAGTGTAATGTTTAGAGTGCTACTATCCCCTGTAATAGTGTCATGTTTAGACCGCCAGTGCTACTAGTTTGCATGATTTGTTTTTATAAATCTGAATTCTGAAAAAAAAGTAAAGAAGATAATGTTCAATTCACAAATTGTTAAATTTGAATTTAGAAGAATAACAAAAAAGAAAATTATGAAGTGTCCGATTCAGAGTGTGCAGCATCTTCAATAGCAGTTTGGTTTTGTTCCAGGAAAAGTTTATGCATATTATTTACATTCAGATCAGAGGGCAACTATTTCTGTGTCTGGCAATTCTTAATACTGATTAATGCTCTGTCAGGATGCATGGCTAAAAATATAAAAATGATTTTTATAAAAGTATCTCCTGGGAGAGTAGACAGTTATATTGCATTATTCTCATTAAATTAGCATTACAAAAAAATAAGGTGTTCTCAATAATAATAAAGTTTATTTAAAAAACACGCTTCATCCCCAGCGCGGTACAAAGTCAATAAAAAAAAAACAACCTATAATTTACCACATTTAAATCAAACGCAACACTACAGAAACAAATTAAAAGCATACAATGTCAAAGTCTTTCTACCTATTTCAACCCTAAGCAACACAGCCACTATGCATTAACTGAAAAATATGGTAGACAATCATCCCAGAAGGTGTTTGCGAAATAGATGTGTCTTTAAATCGGTTTTAAAGGACTCCAGTGTCTGGTTGTTTCTGAGAACGACAGGAAGGGCGTTCCAAATTGTTGGGCCAGCAAATGCGAAAGTGCGCTTTCCGTAAGTCTCAAGGCGAACACGTGGTGTCGAGAGTTTGCCACTATCGGATGAGCGGAGTTGTCTAGTGGGTACATAAGGCGTCATCAGCTCTTTCAGATAGGACGGCGCCAGATCATGTAAGATGCATCACCAATACCCCAGAGGAAAAAGGCTAAACGGCAGACCTAGGTTTAGATGGATGGATGATGTGGAAAAAATCTACAACAGCTGAAAGTCCAAGCATGGAAAAGAAAGGCATTAGTTAGGTCTGAGTGGAAGGAAGTGGTGAGGCAGGTCAAAGCATGGGCTGTAGCACCACAGGGATGGATGTATGGTTATTTAATAACATAATAATATCTCATTGAATACATTGAAAGTTTATGGTACAGATTCAGAAGTAATAACTTTATGAATACATATAATATACTACCTAACAATGAAGGCTTTTCTCCTCATTAAAAAAAATTAAATGTTAGAGAAATTCAATTAATTATATTAGAATTAAGCTCCAACTGCCTTTTCTTTAGTATTTAGCATACACTAAGTTGTTACACTAAAATAGACTTGCACAATACAGAACAAAATGAAGCCTGCCAACTTGTATTTTTGTCTCCTTCACAGCATAAGGTGTACTTTATGGCATGGTCATAGTTCTGGAGTTTTTCCTTACATTACATCATTATCATTTTTAACTCTGGCCTTTTTGATTCTGTTCACATTATGAAGCATCGATAAAATAGCACCATCTTGTGACACTTTTTCACATTTGTTATAAAGTTCTGCATGACATGTCATTTACGTTTTCATTCACATGTTATTTCTCGTGCCTGAACAATTCAACAGTTTTAAAAAAAAAATTATTATCAATTATGTTAAAAAAAATAATGATGAATTATATAAATTTTTAAAAAGTTAAATGAATTTACTGGATATTTAATTTTTACCCCAACCAAAGCAATACCATTTTAAAAAATTACACTCATACATTAATCTTTGTTTTTGTAAAATAGAATAGTAGAATAGGTACTAAACTAAAACGTCAAAAAGTCACGTTTTCGTTGTCACTGTGGCATACTATAGCAGGCTTGGCCATTTTGAAACTGAAGCTTGATAAAAAGGTACTGGTAACTCACCTTGCAGAAACCTTTTCCTAGTGTTTAGCTTTTTTTCTTCCTTTTTCTAGATTTTCTAGGACAAACAACTCCCGTATTTAATCCAGGCCATCGCAATCCCCAATGTTTGTTGTTGTTTCACTTCGTGACGTTTAGTACGCATGCGCAGAATGCCGAAGACGTAGCTTGCCAATCACAAGGATTGGTCCGGAATATAGACATCATTTTTATAATTAAAAAAAAACAACAACAAACAGCCTCACTGCCTCAATTGAGATTTTCAGTATCACGGAGGTCGTTTATATGACAGAGAGAGAGAGAGAAGGGGTCCAGCACTGTACGCTAAGGAACTCCTAAGTCTACAGTGGCTTTGCCTGATCGGACGCCATTGACCACTACTTGCATGCAAGGCCGGATTTACAATTTTATGGGCCCTAGGCCAACAAAAATTTGAGGCCCCATTTTTAAAAATTAAAAATATTGCTAATTTTTTTTTAATTCAAAAATTTATTACTACTGTAATTCGAGATTTTATTTCAAATTTTAAAAAAATTTATTGTTTACAATCTATATTAAATGACATAATTTTTTTTTCTGTATTTTTCATTTACAAAATCGTTAACCAATGAATCAAAATCAATTGACTTCATTTTGTCAGCATTACTTGAAATTAATGAAACATTATTTAACGCTTTTTGTGCCAAAGTTGATCGCAATTTTTTTTTTTTTTTAAATTTTAATTTTGAAATTGACCTCTCATTTGAAAATTCTAAGAATTATCTCGGTATTAGGAAATGCAGCCTCCATTTGTTTATCCTTAATAAAAATCAAAATCAATTGATTTTATTTTGTCAACATTACTTGAAATTAATGAAACATTATTTAACGCTTTTTGTGCCAAAGTTGATCGCAATTTTTTTTTTTTTTAAATTTTAATTTTGAAATTGACCTCTCATTTGAAAATTCTAAGAATTATCTCGGTATTAGGAAATGCAGCCTCCATTTGTTTATCCTTAATAAGTTTGTACAAATTCAAATGGAACAATTGAGGAGCTTGAGTATTGAAATGCTCTCTCAAATAAAGATGTAAATGTTCGATTTCTGCATATAAATTTTCGTCAATGTCTTCTGCGTAGTCTTCCACCAGACGATCAAACCAAATCTTCAGTTTATCTTTATTGATTCTCGTGTCTGTTAAAAATCCAAATTTTTCATTCAATTCCTGGTAACATTGGGCTCTTTCTTTCAAATTTGTAGTGAGATTATGGATGATTTTTAAGAAAAAATTAATTTGTATTAAGCTTTTCACGTTGACTCAACTGATGTTCTCCTGAGCGATTTTCACCTGAAAGCACTCTCCTTTTACGTCGCCTCTTTTCTAAATAATCCAATATGTCTGGTAACAGTTATTCAGCATATTGTTTTATTAAATCGAATGTTTCAGTTAATCCAAGAAGATAGGACACATCCATAAATGACGTCACGCAAATTTTGCCGATTTTTGACACCCCCTTCCCCCATCGTCACAAATCGTCACAAAAAGTTAGAACCCCCCCCCTCAAATATAACGTCACAAATCTCTGCAGCCCCCCCCCCCTATAAAAAGTCTCTGTGTCCACTACTGCCCTTTACAAACCCTTGAATTATCACCATACCCATTACAAACACTATACCGGTACACATATAAAGGATAACAAGATCTACTGCCCAATATTATCAAATACTATGCTCCAACTGGCGATCTTGTCCTATAGGCAAGTCCCACACGTACCAACTGGCGATCTTGTCCTATAGGCAAGACCCACACGTACCAACTGGCGATCTTGTCCTATAGGCAATTCCCACACGTATCAACTGGCGATCTTGTCCTATAGGCAAGTCCCACACGTGCCAACTGGCGATCTTGTCCTATAGGCAAGTCTCACACGTATCAACTGGCGATCTTGTCCTATAGGCAAGTCCCACACGTGCCAACTGGCGATCTTGTCCTATAGGCAAGTCCCACACGTACCAACTGGCGATCTTGTCCTATAGGCAAGTCCCACACGTACCAACTGGCGATCTTGTCCTATAGGCAAGTCCCACACGTACCAACTGGCGATCTTGTCCTATAGGCAAGTCCCACACGTGCCAACTGGCGATCTTGTGCTATAGGCAAGTCTCACACGTATCAACTGGCGATCTTGTCCTATAGGCAATTCCCACACGTATCAACTGGCGATCTTGTCCTATAGGCAAGTCCCACACGTGCCAACTGGCGATCTTGTCCTATAGGCAAGTCCCACACGTGCCAACTGGCGATCTTGTCCTATAGGCAAGTCCCACACGTGCCAACTGGCGATCTTGTCCTATAGGCAAGTCCCTGTGTCCACTACTGCCCTTTACAAACCCTTTAGAAATTCGCCTCCAATGGATCTCAAATTACTGCACCCGTGTCAGAAGCATTTCACTAGATCAGTGGTTCTTAATCAGTGGTACAAGTACCTCCCTAGCCTTGAGGTGTGGAAGACCAAAAAATTATATCCAGTGGCGTAGCTAGGGGGTTGCGGACCGCACCGGTCGACACCATCTCAGGGGTGGACACCAAATTGAAAGATAGCGTAACTACAGAACACACACTGATCGGTCTAACTGAAATTCATAAAAGGATAACAGATGACACGTGACATTGTCCACCCGTGTAACCAATCAAAATGCGTGTTTCGTTAATATTGAAATTTCAAGGTTGACGCGTCAGCAATTAGGTGACCTTATCATTAGGTCAGAAACACACAGTTTTGACCGTGTTTCATCGCCGCCGAGTGAAGTGTTCGGTAGCTTTGGTAAGTGGCAGGAAGCTATTTTTATCTCAATTCTGAGAAATACAACTCTCCTTTTGATGACAATGGGCGATTCTAAGAACGTTCCAGTTCTTAAATACATTTACCCCCTGACCTTCAATTAGTTTGCAAGAAGAAATACATGTTTTTAAAAAAAAGGGGGGGGGGCACCACGACCGGGTAACACCAACCCTAGCTACGCCACTGATTCTATTTGCTGCAAATGCTAGTTGTTGCTGCTTTAAAAAAAAAAAAAAAAAAAAAAAAAAAAAAAAAAAATAGGTTTTATGCATTTTGATTAGCAGCAGTCAATGGTGAATGTCATTGGCACATTGTGTGTCTTGGTCATTGTTTCCAGCAGTCAATGGTGAATTTCATTGGCGCATTGTGTGTCTTGGTCATTGTTTCCAGCAGTCAATGGTGAATTTCATTGGCGCATTGTGTGTCTTGGTCATTGTTTCCAGCAGTCAATGGTGAATGTCATTGGCGCATTGTGTGTCTTGGTCATTGTTTCCAGCAGTCAATGGTGAATTTCATTGGCGCATTGTGTGTCTTGGTCATTGTTTCCAGCAGTCAATGGTGAATTTCATTGGCGCATTGTGTGTCTTGGTAATTTTTTCCCCTGTTTTTAAACATTTAATTAAAGAAATAAAGCTACAATAACTTAATTATTTATGTAGCCGAGTGGTGACGTAGCTTACAGTTTAAATAAATTCACAATAAAACAATCAGGTCTGAGAACTATAGCTTTTTAATGTAAGGTACAATCCGTTGACAGAGCCGACAGGAAAATCTCTCACACCTGCCCCAGACCCGACGCATCCGTTCCACACCACAATCTCAAAAATGTACACACTCCAAGTCCCAGTTCGCCACCCCCCCCCCACAACACATACACACAGTCACAGGGAACCCGCGTCCGAGCTGACCATGGGTCAACCCTGGGGCAGGGATGGTTATTCCCGCGTGTAAATAACCAACATAAAATTTAAGGCCAGTACACAGCTGTGTGTTACTTTAAATGACCATGGACGTGTCCGTGCTTGGGGTTACCCATAGCAGTCACACTATGACTATGAGAGTGGACCATGGATGTGTCCGTGCTTGGGGTTACCCCTAGCAGTCACACTATGACTATGAGAGTGGACCATGGATGTGTACGTGCTTGGGGTTACCCATAGCAGTCACACTATGACTATGAGAGTGGACCATGGATGTGTCCGTGCTTGGGGTTACCCATAGCAGTCACACTATGACTATGAGAGTGGACCATGGATGTGTCCGTGCTTGGGGTTACCCATAGCAGTCACACTATGACTATGAGAGTGGACCATGGATGTGTCCGTGCTTGGGGTTACCCATAGCAGTCACACTATGACTATGAGAGTGGACCATGGATGTGTCCGTGCTTGGGGTTACCCATAGCAGTCACACTATGACTATGAGAGTGGACCATGGATGTGTCCGTGCTTGGGGTTACCCATAGCAGTCACACTATGACTATGAGAGTGGACCATGGATGTGTCCGTGCTTGGGGTTACCCATAGCAGTCACACTATGACTATGAGAGTGGACCATGGATGTGTCCGTGCTTGGGGTTACCCATAGCAGTCACACTATGACTATGAGAGTGGACCATGGATGTGTCCGTGCTTGGGGTTACCCATAGCAGTCACACTATGACTATGAGAGTGGACCATGGATGTGTCCGTGCTTGGGGTTACCCATAGCAGTCACACTATGACTATGAGAGTGGACCATGGATGTGTCCGTGCTTGGGGTTACCCATAGCAGTCACACTATGACTATGAGAGTGGACCATGGATGTGTCCGTGCTTGGGGTTACCCATAGCAGTCACACTATGACTATGAGAGTGGACCATGGATGTGTCCGTGCTTGGGGTTACCCATAGCAGTCACACTATGACTATGAGAGTGGACCATGGATGTGTCCGTGCTTGGGGTTACCCATAGCAGTCACACTATGACTATGAGAGTGGACCATGGATGTGTCCGTGCTTGGGGTTACCCATAGCAGTCACACTATGACTATGAGAGTGGACCATGGATGTGTCCGTGCTTGGGGTTACCCATAGCAGTCACACTATGACTATGAGAGTGGACCATGCATGTGTCCGTGCTTGGGGTTACCCATAGCAGTCACACTATGACTATGACTATGAGAGTGGACCATGCATGTGTCCGTGCTTGGGGTTACCCATAGCAGTCACACTATGACTATGACTATGAGAGTAGTAGTAGATTACGCACGAATCAGACCTCATATTGGAGGAGTTTGGTAGGAGGTTTGTAGGAGGTTCTCCTACGAGGGGCATAACCCGATAATTACTTTGTAAGAGTCTTATAAAAGTACCCTCCCTTTGTTGCCCGAGTGTAATTATAGTTGTATTGATTATAGTTGTATTGTTGTCCGAGTGTAATTATATTAATTATTGTTGTCCGAGTGTAATTATATTAATTATTGTTGTCCGAGCGTAATTATTGTTGTCCGAGTGTAATTATAGTTGTACTGTTGTGTATGCTTAACTTTGTAATTATTTTAATTAATGACGACATCAATTACGACACCAAATACGACATCAAAGTAGTTAAAGAGATAACAAAAGAGGGATTGTTTTTTATATACCTTTTATTTATATTTTATGACAAGCGTATGATTCAATTTTTTAATTTGCATAATTTTTATTATACAACTGTAAGATTCGACAGAATCACAATATTTTATTACACAGTTTTTTATTACACATCATATTTTATTGCACAAGTGTAAGAGTCGACAGAATCACAATAGTGCGTAACAATCAAACACGCTTGATTAACTCAACAGAGTCATACTTTTGTATTTACATAATTTTTATCACAGTCAGCGTCCAGTCAAAGTCCCCCTGGTCCTGTATGTGTGTGTGTGTGTGTCTTAGAGACGACCAAAACTACCTAAATATCTAAAGGGGATGTTGTAACATTGTCTGCCGCTACCTTCCGTTTTATATAGAAATAGGAGAGTGATTTTCTATGTTGGGTGTATGTATAAATTGTGGATCCCTGTGTTTTAAAACCCATATTTGTCCCACCCCCTGGTTGTTGTGTTGTAAGAACCTTCATAAACTCTTGTTTACCTACATTGTTGTGTTGTTTTGTTAGTCCTTTTGTACTTGTTTTATTGTAATCACCGAAACAGTGGTATGTCTTACTACATAAGGAGACCATACCCAACCCCTCATACTCTAACTTAAAAAGCCCCGGAGTTCTCTTGTCGTATAATTTCCTATTCCTACAATCTTTACAATCTAATTCTAAAGTGCCGTTGCCGTTAATAAAGTTAGCTCTATGTAAATCACACACCTCAGAGGGAAACCACTCGTGGTAAACACTAAAAAATTTCTGTTTCAGGTGGGGCCTAACTACCTCAGTCAAGTCACTTTTACTAAGCGCTAAGTATAAACTATCTGTATCCATTTCACAGAGTTGAAAGTCCGTTCTGTCTATATATTTGTCTAAAAAGTCATAATAAAACTCTAACATCCTAAGTTTTGCATACTGATAAACAAAAAACCCTATCTGGAGGGGGAGATCCCAAGCTACTGTCTTTTTTAACATTTCAACTTCAAACAGGTCTTCCCCTAACGATGTCATTTTTTTAAATCTCGGGTTATTTACAAAAGGGTCAGTCTCCTTACCACTACAATACGATACTTCTGAGTGTTTTGCCTTATTGGTCAATGTCTTTCCGTACGCGGCATTCCCCAACAACTTCATGGTCTCGCTAGTTATGGTATAACGGTCACTCACATCCCCTAACCGCCTAGCATTTGATACGGAATTTCCAAACTTTTTAAAACAGGCTACGGGCTGGTATTCTACAACTTGATAAATTTTAGTTACCACCAACCCATGGGTCAAATACCATTTGAGTAAAGGGGTCGCTAACAGAATTTTTTCCCCTTTATAACTCCCTATCAAAGTGCGTCTGGGTCCTGTCAAAAGTTTATTTTTAATGGCATACTCTTGCATAAAAGGTCCTATGTCCTCCCTTGTTACATTAATATTTTTAAAGATGGGCGTTAGCTCGCTAAAATATTCTTTTAATGAATCCGGTACACTTATATCCAACTCTATTAACCCGAAACAACTATCATCTAACACTGAAGCAATAATGTCTTGTTCTGTCAACGGCCATTTTTTATTGCTATACGAAGGTTTTAGTTTAGGGAGTTTGAATTTTCTTTCTGCCTTAATAAAAACGCTTTAATTTCTGGGTTATTTTTCTTTAAACTTTGCCATTGACATTCCCATATCTCTATAACATAAAATTCAACCTGTTTTTCCAGAGCCTCTGTCAGATATTCTAGTTGTTGAATATTTGGCTCGTTGTTTAGGTTTATGATTCTCGCTTTGGTTTAATCTCTTGTGAATCTTGTCACACAACAGACTAGGTTGATTCATCAAAACAATACGCTTCAAGGTACATAAGACATTTATTTGCTGACAGCATTACTAGATTAATGTGTCTCAAAGTTTCGTGAACATGAATCCAAAGTCTATGGCAATATTCCAATCAGCAAAACATATCATGACAAAATCCACTATCTCCAAAAAGACGTCTCGCTGTCGCGAGTCCTATCTCTCGTCTCACCTCTGTTAACGTACTCTCCGTGACATAATAATTCTTCTCCTCTCACTCCCCCTTTCATTCAATCGTTCACTCCAACATCGTTCACCAGTACATGAAAATAGTTCACTCTCGCTCCTAAGCCCTGTTCATCCCCACTTCCCACTCAAACACACCACGCCTGATTTCATGATCTTGACATATCTCCCCCCTTTCCTTTCCAGATTCTACTCATAGTAGAATCGTTATAACTGAGATCATGTCATGAAATCATTCAATTTTTACATAATTTTATATAGTAATAACATCGGAATAATTTGATACATGAAATCACTACAATAATAATAAGACTACCCACATTTCATCAGCATGTCTATCAATATTTACAATCACAGACTATTGAGCACAGAGAAATAAGAACACAAATCAAATATTTGAACATCGTTAATCTCTGTGGACAGCCGTCAGTTGACCAGCTGTACACACAACAAAGTACAAGAAAATTTACAGTCTTCCCTTCTCATCTCATGGGAGTACCTCACATTCTTACCCAAACCCCAAACCCCTCAATAAGCTCAAATCTGGAGCACTCCCTGCTCTTATGACATAGGCCCTACACAGCATCATACACATGATAAACACGACCAAAAAACAACAACAAAAAAAAAAACTCATCTCCATAACACGAACAAATTTTACAAGAACAAATTTGTCCCGAACCTCACATGACATAATTTATTATTAATATTATCCAGTATGTACAGAATCATATTGTACTTCAAAAGAAATTCATCTTTTATTCAAATTCAACACTTTTATTACACAATCGTCCCTTTGTATTCTCTCACTACCTCTATTCCTTCACGAGGAATACAATTGGTATAATTTTTCTCTTTATTTTAAAGCATCCCACAGCCCTTCATAGGCCATTTATGCAACGTAATTTATGCTTTTACCACTTATCATAAAGACCTGTGTCCATTATTGTCTGGACAAAAAGTCCGCTATACTGTTTACTTCTCCTTTGATGTAATTAACATCAAAATTGTACTCTTGCAATATCAATGCCCATCTTGTAATTCTAGAATTTGAAAACTGGGCGGTTTTCAAGTACTGTAGTGCTCGGTGATCGCATTGTAAAGTAAACCTGGCTCCCATAAGGTAATACCTGAGTTTCTGGATTCCCCAAATAATGGCTAGACATTCTCTTTCTATGGTCGAATATCTAGTCTCCCTGGGTAGTAGTTTTCGACTGACATATTTTACCGGGTGTAATATAGACTGTTTGTACTGGAATAAACAAGCCCCTATACCAGTGACTGAGGCGTCCGTCCTTACAAGAAAAGCTTTATTATTATCTGGAAGGATTAGTATGGGATCATGTGTCAAGAAAGTTTGTATTTTCTCTAGGGCTTTACTGCATTCCTGAGACCATGTAATTTTATTGGGTTTCCCCTTCTTAGTTAGATCAGATAATGGCGTTGTTAGAGTAGAGAAGTTTGGGATAAATTTATTATAATATGATATTACCCCGATTAACCCTCTAACTTGTTTTTTCGTTGTTGGTACTTCTATGTTAAGTATCTTGTCCACATTGTTTTTATTCGGTTTAATGGCTCCGTTGCCAATGGTGTGTCCTAGAAATTCTATGGATTGTCTCCCTAATTCTAATTTCGATGGTTTTATAGTCAACCCTGCTCTTTTTAGAATTGACAACACCTCTCTGATACTTTTTACATGCGTTTCCCAGTTATCTGTAAATATACAGATATCATCAAAGTAGCTTACTACGTTAGTAACCCCTTCAAATAGTTTTCTTATTATTTTATTGAACGTCACTGGTGCAGTTGCCAGCCCAAATGGCATGTAGTTGTATTGATATAGTCCCGTGGGTCCTCTGAATGCAGTGTATTCCTTACTTTCCTTCTCTAAAGGGATCTGCCAATATCCTTTAGTTAAATCAAGTTTAGTAAAATAGGTAGCTTTATTGAGTTTTGCTAGTATTTGTTCCTGGTTAGGTATAACTTCTGCCACCATCTTGGTAACTGCGTTTAATTTCCTATAGTCCACGCATGTTCTGATGGAGCCATCCTTCTTTTTTACTAGTAATAGAGGTGAAGAGTACGGGGATTGTGACTCTTCTATGATTCCTAGTTCTAACATCATACGTAATTCTTCTTCCAACTTTCCCTGCATATTGAATGGTATTATGTATGGACGAATTGTTATAGGTTTTTGGTCTGTTAACTCTATTTTGTGTGACCCCACTGTTGTTTTACCCGGTACGTTCGATATTACATCTTTAAATTCTTGTAGGATACTGTTTATTTCTTTTTTCTGCTCATGCGTTAGATTGTTATCTATCTTTATCTCTTTGTTGTCACTGTTACGGGAAAGTGTAGGTAATTCTAATTCCTGTACAGATATGTCGTCCTGAGTGTCTTCGGTTATTACTGACGCTCCATGAACAATATTTGTTTCGTTCGGTGTGATAATGTTCAGATCTTCGTTTCTTTCATAATATTTACTCACTCTATTTAAGTGGTAAATTTTATATTTATTACCCTTTTTTATTTCTACATTGTATGGGGAGATAATCCTGGTGACTACATATGGCCCTTCTGAGTATAGCAGTAGTTTGTTACCTTTCTTTGGTTTTAAGACCAACACATATTCGCCTACGGTAAGTTTCTTCTGTACTGTTCCTCTATCAAAATATACCTTATTCTTCTTTGCTTGTACCTCGGTATTGAGTACTGCTACATCAAGTGCAGTTTTTAATCTATTTTTCAGGTCTATGATATATTCATACACTGGTTTGATGTCTGTAGTCAGGTTTTCATTAGTGAGTAGATTTCTCAAAATTTTCATAGGACCTCTTGGTTTCCTGCCGAACATGAGTTCGTAGGGTGAGAACATAGTTGTTTCATTGGGTACTTCTCTATACGCAAATAGTACTGCGGGTAAATATATGTCCCAGTTGTTGGGTTCTTGGCTAGCTACCTTTCTTAGCATTCCCTTAATTGTTCCATTAAGTCTTTCCACCGCGCCATTGGATTGGGGGTGATAAATAGACGATTTTGTTGCCTTTATATTTAAAAGTTTACAAACTTCCTGATACTGTTCAGCCTTAAATTGTGGACCATTGTCGGATAATATTATTTCCGGAAAGCCCATTCGACAAAAGATTGTCCATAATGCTTCTTGAATATCTACTGACCTAATCGACCTAAGCGGGATTGCCTCTGGCCATCTAGTAGCTAAGTCTATTAGTGTCAGAATATATCTATTCTTATGTGATGTCGTTTGTAACGGTCCTACAATATCTATAGCTACCTTCTGAAATGGAATTCCTATAGTTTCTGTTTGTCCTAGTGGTATCTGTTTGACATTTCCCGGAGATCGAGCTTTCTGACAAATTGGGCATGATTTAACATATTGAGTAATATCCTTATTAATATTTGGCCAGAAAAATTCCGAGGTTATCCTATTTTTTGTTCTTCGCACGGACATGTGTCCGGCTAGAGGGGTGGCGTGGGCAGTTTCCAAAATAATTTTGCGCTTTTTCTCCGGTATCACCAATTTTTTTTCGATTTTATACGGCGTGTTATGGTGCCTAAAAATTCTGTACAATATTTTATCTTTAATTTCAAAACTAATCTCCCCTTGTTTAGTAACCTCAATATGTTGTTTCTTGGCTTTTAGCCAAAGTTTATCGAGACTTTTGTCTTCCTGTTGTTCCCCCGCTATATTTAGGTCCGCTTCTAAATTCGGTAGTATTTGTTTTGATTGTCCTGGTTTTGAGTCATCTGTTAACACTTTCCTTGCTTGTTCACGGGTGACTGCTGATGCATGTATTGTTTGAGTCCTTGTTGGCGTAACATTTCCAATTATCAGATCAGCAACTGGATTGTCAATAAGTGCGGCTAAATAAGTACCGGTCAGATACGGTGTCTCTATATCTATCAGAGCGGTCTTGACGGTTCTCCTTGATCCCTCTATCAGTCTCAGACTGTAAGTCTGCCTTGTTATCTTATCTTTTGGTACTAAACTACTTCTACACACAACTATGGTACATCCTGTGTCCCTAAGAATTTGTATATCTTTCCCAAAAAGTTTTCCGCGCTCTATCTTTAAAGTTCCCACTGAGTTATTACAAATATTCTCAAAGCTATTCACCTTTTGCACTTCAAAATTGTGTGAATCCCTTTTCCTGAACTGTTTTCTTTTGTCTGACTTTGTAATATTTTTTAGTCACCATTGGGTTGGTCTCTGTCTTGTATTGAAAAAGTTCCTATTGGTGTATCTGTCAGGTTGCACTCTTTGGTTGTATCCACGCCTTATCTGACCACTACTCCTATTTGGACAGTAATTGGGTGCATGCTTTTCTCCACAGTTTTGGCAGATTGGGAAGTTAACTTCATAACTATTTCTACTTCTATTCCCGTTTATATTGTCCACCTTCGCAGCACCTCCTTCAACGTAAGGTGTTGGTTGGGATTTAGATATAGTGATAGAGCCCTGAGTGTTTATTTTTAAAGTGTCTATATGTTTAAGAATGTCTTCACAGTTATTAGGTTTTATTAGCAAGACAGATTGTCTGCTTGCACTATTCAGATGTGTTAAAATCTGATTCTGGCACATAAGGTCGCATAACCCCTCATAAGTTCTCTCCGTTTCACTGAATTTTACCCAATTCTCTAAGTTTCTGTTGAGGTCTGAGTGAAATTGTCTAAAATTCTCGCTGTTTGGGGTTAAAGTGTTCCATCTATTTCTGTACTGCTCACTGTGGAATCCCGCTTGTGTTAGCAACTTTCTTTTCACTGTCTCATAATCAGTTTCTATGCTCCTAATACTGTCTGTCGTCAGGAACTCATGTAGGGAGGGGGTCATTTTTAATCGCAGTTCCTGAACCCATTCCCTAATTGGGATACCACATTTGTTTGCTACATCTTGAAATGAGATAAGGTAACTGTTTAAATCGATTATCCCATCATAGTTTTGTAAGTTTTTGTTTAGTTGTTGATATTTGTGACCCCTATCACTGTCCTGAGCAGGACGAGTCCTCCCCTCTGTTTCTACTCTCATTCTTTCGGTTCTCTCCTGTGATTCTCTATCTAATTGTTCCTTAATAGTTAATCTCTCTCTCTCTGCTGCTCTTTCCTCCCTTTCTGCTTTTTCTTTCTTATCTAATCTCTCTCTCTCTCTCTCTGCTGCTCTTTCCTCCCTTTCTGCTTGTTCTTTCTTATCTAATCTCTCTCTCTCTCTCTCTGCTGCTCTTTCCTCCCTTTCTGCTTTTTCTTTCTTATCTAATCTCTCTCTCTCTCTCTCTGCTGCTCTTTCCTCCCTTTCTGCTTGTTCTTTCTTATCTAATCTCTCTCTCTCTCTCTCTGCTGCTCTTTCCTCCCTTTCTGCTTTTTCTTTCTTATCTAATCTCTCTCTCTCTCTCTCTGCTGCTCTTTCCTCCCTTTCTGCTTGTTCTTTCTTATCTAATCTCTCTCTCTCTCTCTCTGCTGCTCTTTCCTCCCTTTCTGCTTTTTCTTTCTTATCTAATCTCTCTCTCTCTCTCTCTGCTGCTCTTTCCTCCCTTTCTGCTTGTTCTTTCTTATCTAATCTCTCTCTCTCTCTCTCTGCTGCTCTTTCCTCCCTTTCTGCTTTTTCTTTCTTATCTAATCTCTCTCTCTCTCTCTCTGCTGCTCTTTCCTCCCTTTCTGCTTGTTCTTTCTTATCTAATCTCTCTCTCTCTCTCTCTGCTGCTCTTTCCTCCCTTTCTGCTTTTTCTTTCTTATCTAATCTCTCTCTCTCTCTCTCTGCTGCTCTTTCCTCCCTTTCTGCTTGTTCTTTCTTATCTAATCTCTCTCTCTCTCTCTCTGCTGCTCTTTCCTCCCTTTCTGCTTTTTCTTTCTTTTCTTCTCTTTCTGCTACTCTCTCTTCCCTTTCTAGTCTATCTAATTTGTCTATGGCATACTTTATAACCTCTTTCCCTTCTAATCCTAACGCTATCGCCTCCTGCTGAATTTCTTCTATTGTCTTCATTTTCCCGTTTCTATTCCTATCGTACCAACCCCACGTTCAATAAGTACACGTCACACCACTAATCTAACTGTACAATTGCGTGTTACAAATTGATCATCATGTGACAACACACTTATTTACTAATTTAATTACCCGGTCTTGTCTGTAGTTGACTTGTTCTGGACAGCGGTAAGGCGACCAACAGGGTATGGTAGCCAGCAGGATAAGGCAACCACACAAGATACGGCAACGCAACAGGATACGGCAACGCCACAGGATACAGCAACGCCACAGGATACGGCAAGCCACAGGATACAGCAACGCCACAGGATACGGCAAGCCACAGGATACAGTAACGCCACAGGATACGGCAAGCCACAGGATACGGCAAGCCACAGGATACGGCAAGCCACAGGATACGG
>CAXITT010000144.1:2755-13795 GCA_964033795.1 Lymnaea stagnalis
TATATATATATCTATATATATATATATCTATATATATAAAAATGAATGTTTGTATGTCTGTCTGTATGTCTCGTATGCGCTCCTACACCATTCATGCGATTGCAACAAAACTTTAAACAGTTGTTTTCCACATAACCGGCCATTTAATTGAGTCATTAAAAATCTTATCAAGTGTTCCGTTCCTAGCCGTTGGCCCTTAATTCGTTTTTCTTCAAATATGAGCTTTGTAAAATATTTTCCACATGCGCTCCTACGCCATTTATCCGATTCATATAAAACTTTGGTGAAATATTGCGAGCATGTCTACAAACATTTCTAAATTATTACAATCGTTTTAAAGTAAAAATTATATTATTCAGTTTTGAGCCAGGGGCCTCACATTCGTTTTTCCTTATATGAGCTATATAAACATATTTTCAAACCGTATGCGCTCCTACACCAATCATGCGATTGCTACAAAACTTAGTGAGTTGTTGTCCATGCGCCAGTGCATTTTACTGTGTTATTTAAACACTTTTAAAAACATTCAATTTTCGGCCGTCGGCCCTTAATTCGTATTTTTTCTTATATGAGCTTTGTTAAAAATAATTTTCATATGCGCTCCTACGCCATTTATCCGATTCCGATAAAACTTTGGTGACATGTTGCAAGCTTCTCTATAAAGGTTTTTAAATTATTACAACCGTTTTAAAGTATTTATTTTTGAGCCGGGGCCCTCATATTCGTTTTTCCAAATATGAACTATATAAATATATTTTCAAACCGTATGCGATTGCTACAAAACTTAGTGAGTTGTTGTCCATGCGCAAATGCATTTTACTGTGTTATTTAAACACTTTTAGAAACATTCTGTTTTCGGCCGTTGGCCCTTAATTCTTATTTTTTGTTAAATGAGCTTTGTAAAAAATAATTTTCATATGCGCTCCTACGCCATTTATCCGATTGCAATAAAACGTAAAACTTTTGTGAGATGTTGAAGTACGGCCGCAGAGGTTTTTAAATTATTATAAACTTTTCAAAATATTCCAATTTTAGCCAGCGGCCTTATTTACGTTTTTTTCTTATACGAGCTATATAAATATACTTTCAAACCGTATGCGCTCCTGCACCATTCACGCGATTACGACAAAACTTTAACGAGTTGTTATCTATAAACATAACCATTCATAGCAACACTGTTAAAATATTCCGTTTTGGGCCGTTGACCCAAATTCTTATTTTTTCTTATATGCGCTTTGTAAAAAAATAATTTTCTATGCGCTCCTATACCATTTTTCAGAATGCGATAAAAATTTAGTGAGATGTTGTTCTATCGCCCACAAAGGTTCTTAAATTACTATAACCGTTTTAAAATATTCAGTGTTGAGCCAGGGGCCCTATGTTTGTTTCTTACAAAATGAGCTATATAAATATAATTTTAAACCGCATGCGCTCCTACATCATTCAAGCGCTTGCGATAAAACTGAGGTGAGTTGTTGTCCATAAGCCAGAGCATTTTTCTAAGCCATTATAACTCTACTAAAATATTCAGTTTTTTTTTTTTGGCAATCGCCCCAAATTCCTGTTTTTTTCAGTACATTAGGAGCTTTATAAAAAATAATTTCCGTATGCGCTCCTCTACATTATTACAATGCGATAACATTTTAGAGAGATGTTGTGCGCGCGCCCGCCCGCAAAGGTTTCTTAAATGATTACAACCATTTTAAAATACTCCGTTTTTAGCCAGGGGTCCTATGTTCGTTTTTTTCTATATAAGCTATACAACTATAATTTTAAGCTATACAACTATAATTTCAAACAGAGCTAAAGCATGAATGGATAGCTTTTTAATCAAATACAAATAGTGATATTAAATTGATTGTGTGACATATTAAGTAGGTTTCTGAAGTAATACAACAATTCTACAATATTCCATTTGTGGAGGGGGGTCCTAAATTCGTTTTCCACACTTCTATTATCTATATAATTATAGTATGCATTTCTATACCATTCATTCGATTGTGATCAAACTGGGTCAAGTGAAATGCGCACTACCGAAAATGTTTCTAAATTAGAAAAAAACATTTTACAATATTCCGTTTGGGCCAGTGACCCTAATTTCATATTTTCTTCTAAGAGCTTTGTAACTATAATTTCAAACAGAGCTATTGCATGTGTGGAAGTAGCTGAATCCGCCGGCAAATTTTTCAAATTTAGTACATCCATTGTACAATATTCCAATTAGGGCTGGGGACCCTAAATTCAATTTATTTTCTTAAATGAGCTTCATCAATATAATTTATAACGAAGATATCAACACTACCGCCCTTGAACAAATGACACATTTGTAGTAAAGCAGAGAAAACACGTTTTTACATTTTTAGTGTAGAGAGTATTTTTGTTATGTGTATAAATAAGCTTGAATTTTGTGACGCATTTTAGAATCGGAAATGACATCGAAATCGCGTTTTTTTTTTAAACTAAGAGTATTTCTTGAATAGAGTCTTATAATTTCGGAGTTGTTTTGTGTTATGTAAATACATTTTACACCAATCGATGGTTTCTCAAGTAATTAAATAACACACTTGACAGCGTAGATATTGAACTATGGTCATTTTTTACCGCTGGAATTTACGATTTATAAATTAATGAGAAACTATACAACTGGAAATCTCCTGCCAACAATGAACGTACCTATTGTGCGAGGTTTTCATGTAAAAAGATGGGAGATCCTAACGTGTGAGAATTACATTCACCATCAAAACCATTATCATTGTTGGTATCAGGTGACAATAGCCAATCGAAACATTTCTTGGCAAACATACGCAAATGCAATTCATGTTTCCAAATGACATCGTTCGGTGCAACAAATATCGTGCGCGAGAATTACATGCCAACATTTAAAGTAAAGTGAAAGGCCAAATTTACCATCGTGTAGGATCTCTGATGCCAATGCCAAACACAGATCACAAATGTCTTCAAATGATTTCATGGGGAATACTGATGAGCAAATCGATCAACGTTGTCATATCAATACGGGCACTAAACGAGAAATCGTCGCTGCAATGCAAACGTTATTTTTGCAACACAACGAATTAATTCAAATGTATAGAGTTGCACTTGAAAAGATGCCGACTGATGAATACAAAGTCATAGTTAGAGCAGACTAAACACCTGTCGGCCAACATGAAAGACAATACAATGCACCAACAATTGATGAAGTGGCGATCATTATAGTTGGCAAAGAATTTAACTCAAGTGATATAATTCTTCATCGCAGAAGTGTTGATGTTCAGCGAGTCTCAGAAACTCATCGCTCATACGTTTGATTGCAATATCCTATTTTATTTTGGCAAGGAGAAGATGGATATCATTTTGACATCAAATTGAGAAATTCGAATAAGAAAGACAGTGCCATGAAATACTATTCATATCGATTGATGATTCATGAGTTGGGAATGACCTCTCGGAATCGATCTGCAAACAAACTTTTCGCTCTTGATTTGCAACGAGAAACGCACTTTGATATCGAAGCATTAGGTACGGTACATTTTTTCAAATGAATCTTCCGAAATTGGTTCCATTGAAGTTACTATTTTAAATGGAAAATTTAAACTAGGTGATGTACTTTTGCCATTCACCCCAATGATTCCAACAGATATGCCATTTGAATTCAAACGCCTACAGTTTCCGATGCGACACGCGTCTACAATGACTATCTACAAAGCACAGGGACAATCGCTACAAGTTTGCGGACTAAATTTGGAAAACCCATGCTTCGCCCATGGACAGATGTATGTGGCCTGCTCTCGCGTCGGAAAATCTTCTGATTTATTCGTGTATATACCAGATGGAAAAACAAGACAATTTTTGAGTATTTAAAAGCTCTTGAAGAAACATAACATGCAAACACTTTCTTTCCTTGAGTGGCATTGCAACGCATGCCGGGTATTCGCTAGTAGCCTATATTTATTATGTCCAACCGGTTTGCACGATTTAAAAAAAAAACAATGGGAGATTTATCAAAAAGCTGAAGAAAGGGAACGAATTTTGTTAACTAGCATTTCGATTGTCAATTCTATTTATGAAAAAAAAAATTGTAAGAGCTAGTTTTAGAAAAAAAAAAAAAAATTTTCCTAATTTGTTCAATGTAAAATAAATTCTGTAGATTAGGTAAAAAGAAGAGTTTTAAAGTATATTTTAGAGGATATTTGTAATTGATTTAAAAAAATTTGTAGTATTTTGAAATTACAAATAAACATTTCAATCAACTGAATATTGTGAAGTATATAGTTTATTAATGTCATACGATTTATTTTAGATAAAATCACACATTATAGATATATAATGTGTTTGTAACCAACTCATGGCTTCTTAAAATAGTTATGCCGTTTATATACGATTTTTAAAAAAATGACCAGTTTTCAGAACTTTCTAATTAACTGGCTGTTTTCTTTTTGACTCGGGTAAATTTGGAAAAAGTAGTCTAATTAATAATAAGTATTTTTTTTTTTCCAGTTGCATTTTATTTATTTTGTGTGTGTTGAACATTAATTTATTAATTAAGTAGCTATCCCCAAAAATAATGTAAATAAAAATAAATGCCATATTAATATTTTTATTACTATAAAAATATTTTCGTTTGCATATCACAGGCAGGTCATTCCACCCTGCATTGAAAGATGATAATTAAGAAAATATCCTCATCACCTGTATAAACCCATAAAATATCTGAGGCACCCTGCATCGTTGTTGTAGATCTTTTTCCACATCCATTCATCTAAGCCTAGGTCTGCCTTTGAGCCGTTTTCCTCTGTGGTTTTGGTGATGCACCCTCTTCACTCCTCTGTCATATGACATTTTCTGTAGGTTTCCTACCCAGCGTAGCCTGCCCTTTATTATTTCTATTATCGTGGATCCTGGTATAGATTGTACAATTCCTGGTTGGTGCATATTCTCCATCCATATTCATCCTTTGTTTGTCCATATATTTTCCTGAGATCGTTTCTCTCCAATGTGTTTAATAGGTTTTCTGCCGTTTTTGTTAGGGTACACGTTTCCCTTGTGTTTGTTACAACTGGTCTGATTACATTTTATAAATAATTTTCTTTCTTTCTCTTGTGATGTTTTTACTTTTGAGTATGAAGTATTTCCTATTTCAGGCTGATATTCTTTCTTTTATTTCTGCTAGAAATTTGTTTCTTTCATTTAATAAAGATCCTAGGTATTTGAATTGATTTACTTTTTCAAATGTGTGGTTTCTATATTAATGGATTCATCTGTCTGTTCTTCTCTTATCATAGTCAAGTATTTTGTTTTTTGGTTGTTAACTTCCAGCCCTCCTTGTAGAGATGCATCTTCTAATTCAATAAAGGATTTTGATATGTCTTTAATACTTTTCCCCAGAAGTGCTATGTCATCAGCATTTGCAAGATACTGAAGGGGTTGGTTGTAGAGTGTGTCCATTGGTTGTGGGTTTTGGGTTTCTTTCAGAAAGTAGATAACTCAAGAAGGTAACTCCGACATACAGTTTACACCCTCTGCTAGGAATCTGGGTTATAACTTTCTAAAAACATGTCTCTCGATAAACATATCTCTCACATTTGTCGTCGGCATACACCGCTATCCGTTAGATCAGCTCTATCATCTAGTATCTAAAAGTTAGTGCAACAAAAACTCTAGTCTGTGGTCTTGTTGTCTATCTTCTGTCAGGTTCACCAAAACACTTCATAAAAAAACGGCAGAAAGTTCAAAACTCAGATGCTAGGCTAGTTCTATACAGGCATGCATTGACTACAAGCTGTCTGGTCTCTGTCACAACTTTTTTCACGCAGTCCTGCTATTCCTATCTAACCTAACTTCTTTCTGTCTATTCACCCCTTTGATAGCTTCGCTCCTCCGCAGACACGCGTATTTTGTCCGTTTACAAGACACGCACTAAAACATATGGTGAACGATCTTTCTCTTTCTGCGCCCCCAAACAAAGGAATTCTTTGCCACTACACATCCGCAAATACCAACCACCCAGGCCTTATAAACTGCACTCAAAATACATATCTTTAAACTATACTACCCTGACTGATCCCCCCCCCCCTGACCGATAAACGACAGTTCATGGTTTGCCTTTTGAAAGTTCTGAGTGGGTGGGTGGATATACATTTGTTTTTGTTTTTTGGTTACACTCGGTTCTTTATTTCTTAAATGCATTTTATTTTAATGTCATGATTATGTCTCTTTTGCTAATATTTTTATGGTACAGCATGTTGAGCTCAGCCCTAGGCTGGGGAACCGCGTTATATAAGACCACTAATAATAATAATAACAATAAAGTACCCTGTTATTGTTCCTCGAGTGTAAATATATGTATGCTTCTGAAAACTCTCTCTAATGCTACGTTAAATTACATACAAGACAATTAGTCTCCAATACTTAGGCCTCGTCTTTTCCGAATATCAGTCTGGTAATTTTGTTGGGTATTATAAAAATATTTTCTTTTGATGCTGGCATAGGCCATTTTATATTCCACATAGAGCTGGTGTACATAACATTTCTCTACTAGGCGTCTAATGATTAAAATCTGATCAGTAGTTGATTTGTTTTGACTGAATCCACATTGGCAATCACCTAGTATTTCTTCAGTGTGCGGTTTTAGTCTTTTGGCAATTAGCTTCGTCAGTATTTTGTATGAAACATTTTATAAGGAGATTCCTCTGTAGTTTGTGCACTGAAGTTTAAAGCCTTTCTTGTGTATTGGGGTTATTTATGCTGTTTCCCATTCTGTTGGAATGTTTTCTTCTTGCCAAATTTTAGTTATAAGTTTATGTATCTGAGTGTGTAGATCAAGGGTGACACAAGTAGAATGAACATAGTTTATGTCTCACTGGAGCCGAACTTAAGCTGTCTTTGATCATTAGTATGGCTAATTTTGGCACTCGCCACCCGAAAGTTTGAAATGCAACCCCAAAACTGTCAGAAAGACACAACACATTCAAGTATGCACCAAAATGTACCTCTGCATTTTGAGTTTGCCTGACTGTCTTTAGTACTCCAAATTTCTGCACCCCTTCACTCACGCTGATCAATACTGTAGTATGGGGTTGATTATAAGCTTGTGCCTAATGATACTCTGAGACATGCCAATAACTGAGTGAATTCAGCTTATGTATTGCACTGGGCGCGATAATGCCTCCCACAAACCATAAAACTACCCCCCCCCCCTTTAAAAAAGTAATATAAAAACATTGAATTCAAATTTACTAAAAAATACACCTATGGACTTTGATATCATAAAAAATTTTCTGGGGAGCCCTGCTCCCCAGACCCCTACACCGATCGAGATTCATCGGCCCCCTCAATTTCCGCCCTTCTTCCAGATGAAAACGCTCCCCGATTTTGTTATGTAGCATACATTCCCCGTGTTTGAATTTTACTTGACCTAAATTAGATTCTAGCAGACAGTAACGTCTGTTGTGGGCGTGGCCTATTCGTTTGATGCATCTTGTTTACAACCGTGTTTACCAATTAAACATGTTAGACTGTCTTCCTGGTATTTTCTCGAATGTGCTCGATAACCCGAGAAATGTAAACAACACGTCATAAGTCTTTTTTGGAAGGCAGGGCTTACTCGACCTATGGATTGACAGACACGGACGGAGAGACGGAGATTATGATAAGTTTTATTAACTTCACGAGACGTGCATAATTCTTTGTGTTCTTATGTATGTGTTTATTTCGCATTTCATCATTATTCATTGGCACATTATTCTAACTGTTTTAACTGTGTACCGGTATCTTTGTCTAAAGAAGAATCTCGCAACCGTTCTTCACTTCTATAACAGACTTGAGTGTCTTTATTTTCGTTTTTTTAATTGTTCATATCATAAAAATACACACCCACTTTACTTTTCGCAAAATAAAAGCAAAAATATATTTTAATTAAAAAAAAAAAAAAAATATTAACCCATCTCCTTTTTTCAAATTGAATTTTCAAGTGTGTAAAATTAATGGGTTTTAATATTAATACTAATATAAGTGTAGCCACGTTTTGTTGACGCCATTTCTTTTCTTAATTAGTAAAAATATGTTTATATGTAAAAATAGAATATAACATCTCTTTTTTCACAAATGTAATACCAAAGGATTTAAATATATTGTCATCCAAGTACAAATTTACACTTCCAATTTCCTACCTACGATATTTATACACCCAAGAAGGTTTACTATTTATCAAATTCTTTCCTTTCATTTTGAGACGTATCTTGTGATGCCTGGGGTAAAATGAAGAAACTCTTGAACCAGATTGTAGTCCCTGCCATGCCAACACTAACCTATTTTGCACTTCCTTTTTTTTTTTTAAATTTGGAGGAGTGATAAGTGCATTGGTTAATGCTATTTTGGATATGTAGTTTCGCTGCGCTGACTGCATTAAAAAAAGTATATGTAAAGTTTTTTTTTTACTACTTTAGAAATTTAAAAATGTATATTTTTGGGAAGAATAAAAAGTAAAAACTTATTAAATGTTAAAAATACAAAGCTAAAGTTGTATTTAATTTTAGAAAATGTTAGCAATATTAAAAGTAATCTATTATATTTATTAATTTTACTTTTAAAAGGGGAAAATACATTATTAGTTTTGTCACGCACAGTTAAAAAATCTGAGAAACTTGGAGCAAAATTGCTAAAATAGGCAATCTTGCTGTGACATCATTAGCGAAATTTTTAGATCATATTAATTTTATTTTTATTTCGCAATAAAATGCACTAAAAATGCACTAAGAATAGCATATGTTTGAAAACTCCCGATGATTATGATTAAGATGCAATTCTTAGATCATAATATTTTGATTAACAATTTTTTCATAGCTTTTACAATATGATACATTGATTAAAATATTTCCCAAGTTGAAATATAATTGCAATTTATAATAACAATACTTAATTGTTTGCTAAAATATAAGTGGAGATATAATATTTTTGAGCTTTTAAATTTCTTCTATTTCTGTAAAAAAATAGAAAATAATTATGATTGCTTTTAAGAATTCGAACGTATCTAAGTATTTTCAGTTCTTTGGCGTTACGTCATCATATCTCATTTTTATATATGTATATACTAGCAAATCTCACCCGAAGTTATCGAAATAATAATGGCAGGCATTTGCGTTAATTTTTAACCGCAATTGTGAAACCTCATCACAATTCCTTATTTTAAAAAGAAGTTTCTATGTAATGATTTTTACGTTTCTAACTTCATTAAAAGTTTAGAAGTATTTTTTTGCTATATCGTATATGCAACCCCTACCATTTTTCGAGCACCTAAACTATTTTTTTAAAATCTCTCTAAACATGACCCAAAATTACCAATTCTAAAAAAATCCCTAATTAACTAATTATTGTCACAAAAGGAGTTCATTAACGGCTCATTTCTACACTAGAGACGTCACGTGTTTTAAAATTGTAAAATGTGCCTACCCTAAACACTATTAGAAGTCAAGTCTTTATTAAAAAACTTTTTCTGTAAAAATTAGGAAAACTTAATGTTAAAATTTACAACAAAAACTATATATACTATTTTACCTATATTTTATATTAACGGAATTTGATATACTGATATCTTCATTACAAATTTAACCAAACTTTTGCATTTATTTTCCACTACATTATCGTAAAATAGTAAAATAAAGAATTCTTTTATCTAAAGAAGTATCTGTAAACCGTTTTTTATGTCTGTTATAGCCTTGGGTGTCCTTTTTTTCTACAGAAATGTTATTAATCTTTTAATAATATACACCCACTTTACTTTTCACATGGTTAAAAATAATTTTGAAAGAAAATCTTAGCCCATCTCTATTTTTCAAAGTTACATTTTCACATGTGTAGAATTATTGGGCTTTGATTTTCATAGGTATAAATATGTAAATGTACCACGTTTTGCTAATGCCATTGATTTTAGTAATTGATAAACATAATAAATATGTTAATTTACAAAAAGTATGTAACATCGTTTTTTCACAACTGTAATATCATTGGATTTAAAGAATTGTCCACCAAGTAAAAATGAACACACCCTATTTCCTCCCCCCGATATATTTTTACCTAAGCATGTTAATTATTTATAAAATGCATTCCTTTATTCTGGGGCGTATTTTGTGCTGCCTGGGGCAAAATGGAGGTATCCTATCCACCCCCACCCCAAGAGTTTAATACAAAATTTATAAAATCATCCCGGGATTGTAGCCCTCTACGTTCGCAAAAAACCATTCTTTGCACTTCATACTGTTTGTTATTTGGATGAGTGGCAAGGGAATTCGTGAATGCCATTTGGCTGTGGAATGTTGCTGCACTGATTGACTCAAACTGCATTTTATTAATAAAGGCATATTTAAAGTTTAAATTTTTATTACTTTATAAATTTAAATTAATAAAAGTTTTTTTGGAATTTAAAAATTCAAAACGTATTAAATGTTAAAGATACGAAACTAAAATTTGAAAAGCAATCAATTATATTTATTAATTTTTCTTTTATGAAGAGGAAAATACATTATCAGTTTTGCCATGCGCAGTTAGTACATCAAAGAAACTTAGAGCTTTGGCTAAAATGGGCATTTGAGTGTTTATTTAGATCAAATTAATTAAAATATTATTTCGCTATACTAACAACCATTAAAAAAAAACCAATAAAAAAACAAATTTTTGGGTGTTCCGATATATGTGAATACCATGTTATTTTTAGATCATATTTTTTAAATTTAACCCCCCCCCCCCCCTAACTTTTAAATTCGGATAAAATTCTTAAACTGGTTGTTATTATAAATGTTTTAGTAATTTATAATAAGAATATTTAATCATTTACTAAAATAAAACAGGGTAAATTTTATTTGTTGCGCTTTTAAATTTATTAGATTTCCGTAAAATAATAGAAAATTAATCTGATTGATTTTAAGATTCCGAATGTATTTAAATCGCTTCGTTTCTTTGGCGTTATGGTCAGCATTATGGTTAGCATAGATCATTCATATATATAATTATATTATATATATATTATATATATATAATATATATATA
>CAXITT010000144.1:17808-29353 GCA_964033795.1 Lymnaea stagnalis
CCCCCCCCCCTCCCATACACACACTCAGACTGTCTCTTTCGGGCTAATAATACATTTAATTAAAATGAGAAAAATATATTTCAAGCAGATTTATTAATGATTATGTTTGGTTCACACATTATACTGTAAATAAATATACCAACATATAAAACAAATGCGCGTTAAATTTAAGAAAATGCTTTAAAATTTTTTTTAAAAATTAAGGAGGGAGGAGAAAATTGGGGGGGGGGGGGGGGTGGGGGGGGGAGGAGGGGAAATTAATGCAAAATATATATATTTTTTAAACAGGGGCTCTAAAAAATGTGGTTCTAAAAGATCGCTTAATTTGTTTTTAAAGATCGTTTAGTTGGTTGTTATTGATCGGTTAGTTTGTTGTTTAAGATCGTTTAGTTTGTTGTTAAAGATCGTTTAGTTTTTTGTTAAAGATCGCTTAGTTTGTTGTAAAGATCGCTTAGTTTTTCATAAAGATCGCTTAGTTTGTTCTTAGAGATTGCTTAGTTTGTTGTAAAGATCGCTTAGGTTTTTCATAAAGATCGCTTAGTTTGTTCTTAAAGATAATTAATTTTGTTCCTTAAGATGGATTAGTTTGTTCTTAAAGATCTTTTAGTTTGTTCCTAAAGAACATTTAGTTTTCTGTTAAAGATCGCTTAGTTTATTCTTATAAATCATTTAGTAATAATTGTAGTAATAAATAGTAGTAAAGATCATTTGTTTTGTTCTTAAAGATCATTTAGTTCGGTCTTAAAAATCGTTTAGTTTGTTCTTTTAGAGCGCTCAGTTTTTTTTTATTAAAGATCGCTTAGCTTGTTCTTTAAAGATCGCTTAGTTTGTTGTTAAATATCGCTTAGTTTGTTCTCAAAGATCGCTTAATTTGTTCTTAAATGTGGCTTAGTTGTTGTTAACTATCACTTTCACTGAGTATTAAAATGACTGAAAACCTGATTCACTTTCGGCCAGATGGCCGAAATTCTAAGTCAATTTCGGCCCAAACCGAAGAAAAACCGAAAGTTAACTTTTCTCTTCGGCCGAAACCGAAATTAAGCCGAAAGTTAACTTTTCAGTTTTGGCCGAAACTTAAACTTGGCCGAAAGTGATAAAATTGCCTCTTTCGGCGCCGAAACCGAAGCCGACGCCGAAATTCGTTCGGTCTCTACTCTCAATGTCTTAAAACACTAAAATTCCATTTTTTTCGAGTACATCTATTTAAAAACCCATAATTATCTTCAGCTTCGAAACTTGTACTCAGTGTTTTGACCAACAAACCACTTTTCAACTGACTTACCTTTTCACAATATACTGTCTCACTAACGCTATATATAGACTAAAGGCAGCGGCTTTCATTGATCCAAATTAACAACAGTTTTTCTACTTTAGCTAGCAGTTTAGACCTTTGCTCCGATAACATAGCCACATAAGTCAACTTAACTGCCTCTTTGTTATTAAGATTTCTCTACACTTCTCAAGTGATCATCATTTTTCTAAGCTATCCTTAAATTAAAGAAATAGAATTCTTAAATTTAACTGAATCGCAATTAAATAAACTTGTTCCAAAAACAAAATTTAAAAAGTTTTCTTTTTACTTCATTTATTCTTGAAATATTAACAATTTTATATGTTTCGGGGAACATTTAGCAGCCATGGCAATAGTTGAAAATGAAATAAATATGCTTAGCTAGAAAATATTTTAGCCCAATAAATTCATTTTTACTTAGCTACATATATTTAAAAATCTTCTACTAACTTACACAGAAATAAGCTTTAAAATATTAGAATTATTTTAAAGTAAGAGATACGAGCCGCAGATTCTGTGTATTTAAAATGCTTTTTTTTTTTTAAGTAGTTTCAGTTACAACTCAATGTTCTTCAAACCGCAAAGACATGCACGCAGTGGTATCGCTAATTTCATTCCACTTGTCAATATCACGGATCAATGGGAGCATACAACAGTAGGGCAAGACAGTTGAAAGATTTCATATGTCCATGACCAATAATCACAAATTTTTCATAACACTTACTTGAAGCAATGCAAACATATACACGTGTCACATTGTATGACATCATTGTATTTCTTGGGTGCCCCACGCTATTGTAACAAACCTGAATGATTTTGGACATTTATTTTATAATGTTTAGTTTTTGAAAAAGTGTTTTCCTAAAAAATTATTTTTGTAAATTATTTTCTTGTTAAAATGCATATTTTTGGACTCAGTTTTTACCCTTCACACCAACTTGCAAAATGTAAAAAATAAATTTCTTTGTGTTAATATTTAATTATGCAAAGACAATAATAAAATTTATTACGACATGCACATGGGAATTCAGAGTGGGATTTTTACTATTGTATTTAGGCGTTTATATATAATAACTAAAGCTATGTGTGGCGCTGAATGCAGAACTGACAATCAACTTAAAACAACCAAATATAAATTTCAGGGCCAGATATTTAAAATAAAGCTTAATTTCCACAAGCTTAAATGTAAAAACATAGCTGAGAATCTTTCACTGAACTTGAACGCAAGCTGAGGGACAATCCCAGGGAGGAATAATAAAAAATATTGATTCCAAATTGTTAAAATTGAGAGATACTAACTACTCCACTACTTTAGAAACCTCTGACCAACAACCCTTATAAAGAAAGCTTCGTGTGATGAAAATGATGAGATATAGTCACTCCTAAACAAAAAACATTATGTGCTGACATGTTATCAAAACAACCTTACGTCACAGGCAGAGAAAGACGCTCTCAGCAAAATAAAACAGAACGTGTTAAACAAACTTCGTGAAATGCAGGACCCATGTTTGTAAAATTCAGGTCTATGCCGTAGACACGATACTAAACTTTTATACGATGCCATAAAAGTAGACAATGGACATATTAATGGCTTGCCCATCCTTAACAAGATGGAACTCAGCTACTGACATCAAGAGTCAGATTTTAGAAAGATGGGTCGAACACTTGTGCCAAGCTACTTGTGTCAAGTTCTTAACTGTTTGTCTACAACAAATGATAACAATGCCATTGCTTGTTTACCTAAGGTGGAGATCATCCAAGAAATAGACTAGACAATATAGCATCTCTCCGCAGATCAATCCCGGGACAAGTCCTGTCAAAATCAACGAAGCAGGAGGCCTGGTGCTGACACAAATACTGATAGAGCTATTTAGAAAGATAGCAATGTCCTTAGCCAATCAAGAATGCATAGATGATACGCATATACAAGAGAAAGGATTGTCGCTAAACCATCAATACGAAAGTAACACAAATCAGCCCCAGGAAAAGCTTACAAAGAACCTAACATATCAGTAAAGGGTATAATATCCAAGCAGTGGAAAAACACAAATTTTTTTGGAATAACCTAGTCAGTAACAAAAAGAAATGAAATCAACAACCACATTTCCAAAGCAAAGGTTGCATTCGGTGGGCTCCGTAAGTGTCTGGGGGCGAAGGTGTCTCAATCTTGTCACTAAGCGGAACGTATCCATATACGTATTAACATCTCTCATATTTTCTAGCGAGTCGTAGGCAGTGTGCAGAAGGCATACAAGACAACTTAACCATGCAACTACGCTGTATGCGTACACTTCTTGGCATAAGTTCGGAGACACAAAGACCCTGAAACAGAGTTCCTATAAAAGGCTGACTTTACAGCACCCACACGTTCTTGCAAAAAGGACAAGCAAGATAGGCTGGGGGTGTTGCGAGAATGCCAGACAGCAGACCTTCTTAAAAACTAATGTTTAATGATTTTGCCACGAGCTTGTTGGGGTGTGCGCATGGCTGGCAAGCGAGGGTGGTGCAGGAAAAGGGGGGAGGGCGGTAACTCCATCGCAGTGCGCATGTCTCGAGACCAACGATGGGCAGGCAAGGGAAGGGAGGGTTTGCCTTCGTCTTGCTTGCTCTGGCGTATCTATATATAGTCTGCGTCGTCGACTTTGTTGTCTTGCCCTAGATTTTCTGGCGTATTATATATATAGATAGATTTTCTTAATTTTATTTCTACCTTTAATTCAACGTGACTGTCCATCTAGCTGACCTGGTGCAAACCAGAAACTCAGTTGAGGATTTATTGTTGGCATAATATCCTACAATTGTGAATAGATGGCGCTTATTTACCTAAACCCGAGTTTATTTATGTGTACCCAAAATGTTTCATTAAATTAGATGCCTTCTTTATTTCAAAGTGTACTCGTTAGAATTTGAAATAGTGCATGGGGAAAATTCAGCAAGGTCACCGAGAATCGAAAGCTTTTAGGAACCACTGGCATATCCGAACAAATATAACGTAACACTCACGTAAACATACAAAGGCCAATAAGTATTACTGTTACTATGTGACGGGAAACATAAATTGTAAACAGGAAGTTTATGTGTGTTACAGACCGACCGAAAGTGATTTTCTGATTTCGACCGAAGCCGAAACCAAAAGCTTAAAGTGACTTTCGGCCCAAATCGAAACCGACGCCGAAATCGAATTATTTAGAAATTGTGAAATTCGTTTACGCATACATTCTGCATACATCGAAAAAAGATGAGGGAAAGTATCAATGTTTACATTCTTTTTATAAATAATTACATCATTGTGAATATTACTATAGAAACTAATGAATACTTTGGCTTTTACCATTTTAATTTTAAAGTAATTTACATTTAAAAAAAAAGTTTTTTAAAGTAGTACGGTAAGAGAAAATTTTGACCCGGGGAGGGGGAAAACTTCATGCGAAATAGACCCTTGAGCGCCTTTTGCGTTTATAATATAATTACAACCTAGAAAATATACATATACTAATTATTGTGGATCTAATAGGGCCGATTGTCTCCTAAATATCAGTTATTAAGGCTATAAAAAATATCACCCCAATGTTTCGCGGTTATCGTCATACTAATGATTTGTATTTTCATAAATAGCTGGCAAGATATCGCTGTATTAATATTTAGCCTAGTAACAACACACTCGTCTTTATGTGCTGGTTACGTAATTATTTCGTGCGGTGACCAACCTCCCTTACCCCCATTTGTGGGGGAAAGTGTTTTTTTTAACCGGGTCTCTTAAAATTGATGTTCTGACGGGTCACGATGGAGAATCACAACAGACATCTAAATTGGTCGCAAAATGATAAAAGTAAACAGGTCTGCATTAGGACTACTACATATTTATAATACGAGCCCGTGATACAAGCACGTTTTTATCAGGGAACATCAGGGAGAATATTCAATGGAATTTCAGATTAGGCCAGGCCTAAGACAAGGAGACTCAACGTCTTTTACGATATTTAACCTAACTTTAGAGAGAGTTATAAGAAACATCCACATTCACCCCGGAGAAACAATAACAGTATACTTTTTGAGGGAAATCCAAGACCCTCAACCAATAGGCAATCTCTACCCATTTAGTATATTTGCATATACTGATTGGACCCACTGGCCAAATAACCAACATTAAATGAAATAAAATATGTAATCTCTACCATTAAAACTGACAAAGCCCCAGGAATATACATTATCTCTGCAGAACTGATAAAGCTAGGTGGTAACGAACTGCATAGGCAAATCAACGACCTCATAATCCATAATCTGGCAGGAGGAGGAAATGCCAATAGAATCGTACACGACACTCATTATAACAATTCATAAACAAGGATCTAAGTTGGTCTGCTCAAACAACAGAGGAATCTCCCTCCTTTATGTAATGTACAAAATCCTCACAAAACTTATAGCAAGAAAACTGGAAAAACAGATCCTAAGGATCAATGCGGTTTCCGGCAGAATAGGTAACCCACGGATCATATATTTACTATAAGATGTCTCCTGGAGAAATGATACGAATATAACATCGTCATTAGAGACCGACCGAATTTCGGCTTCGGCTCCGGTTTCAGCGCCGACAGTGGTCATTATATCATGCGGCCGAAAGTGACTGAGGTTTTCAGTAATCTGCCAGAAGTCAGACGGTCTGTCTGCCTCTAGGCCGACAATCTGATATTCATTAGTGATCGACGTCTTGCTGTCATTAATTAAGCATTACCAGTGGAACCATAACAAGCTACTTACAGAGAGGTATTACACAACAACCATCAGGACCATTATATAGCCAACCATGGCAGGACCTGGCATATGCAGAAGATATAGCGCTACTGGTTGAAACAGTAATGACATAATTAAAACATTCAGGAACTTGAAAATGCCTCTATCTAAGCTGGTCTTGATGTAAATGATCCGAAGACAAAATATATGATAATGTCAGGAAACTCCCATGCTGAAGACAACATCAATATAAACAACCACAAATTTGAGAGAGTGGCTACATTCAAATATTCAGGTGCAACTATAAACGAGCACAATGAAATAATGTCTGAGGTAAAAGAAAGGATAACAGCAGGCAGCCTGCAAAACCTACTGGGAACAAAGAAGACAATACACAGCACTATCATGAGATTGCATTGAGATATCCGTTCTGGTCATATTTACTTATTACAGTAACATTGATATCGGTAAAGGAAGAAAAGTTACAATTAAATTATTTGAAAACGATCCAAAATGCCGCCCATCTCAAAACATATAATTTGTCTCCCGGGGCATTTCCCCCTCAACCCTTAACTCTCCATCTGTAGATTGTATCAAGCTACTATAAACTTACGGTCTTATAAATTATCATGTACATCTGACATGACATTCTTGAAAAATTACTCACACAAATCCCCCCCCCCCCCCCCCCAAAAAAAAAAAATATAAAAAAAAGCACGGGAGCGACGTTCCTATGCGTTCCTCCATGATTCGAGCCATGGTCGCAAAAGAGGAATACGATTGAAAGCCGGTGTTTTACAACCGATGTTATAGCCTTTATGTTAATCTAGTTTTTATTCACCGCAAGCTGTGGCATTCAACCTACCCCCTCCCCTATTTTGCTTTGATATTGATGTCACCGAGTAAATACGTAACGCAAATCCTTTTTACACAGCCTTCCCTTAATGGGAAAAGGTTGTTTACGTTCCGATACGATATAATTTGATTTTAAAAATTGTATCAGCTGATGATGCTATTTCTAGAATGTATTTTCTAGTAGGTTCCAACCCTCTCCCAATAAATATGGGGGCAGCTTTCCCAGCTGGGGGATATATTTTGCTATTTTTCGAGGCCATTTACGAAAAGTAATTTAATTAAAATTGTGTGTATATTGTTATTTTTATCTTTCGGGGATTGTACTTTTCCAGTTAATAAAGCTTTCATTTCTTTAAATTTATTTTGAAATTTTATTTAAATTTAATAATATAATTAAAGTGAATATTGTTAGTATCAGTGGCGTAGCTTGTGTTGGTGTTATCCGATTCGGTAAGCTCATGGTGTTCCCCCTTCCCCGACTTCCACGATGATTTCTTCTTGCTAAAATAAGTTTATAGTATACTGAAGACAAGAACAAAAACAAATTAAAGGTCAGTAGTTAAATGTATTGAAGAACTGTAACAACGTTAAGTTTTAGTTATTTTTACAAAAATGTAGTTTATTAAAAATTTTCTAACTTTATCAAAATCAATATCCTTGACCTTATCACTTTCAATTGATAGTAGAGACAGAGCAGAAAGCTCTGACTGTCCCATGGTAAATCGTAAATAGTTCTTCATAAGCCTTAGTTTTGAAAAGGTCCTCTCAGATGAAGCAACAGAGTAACACAGATCTTAAGAAACAATTGAAGGTTTAGCGAGGGTCTTGGAAGAGATTCTAGGAAGTCATTTTCAGCTATGAATTTCAAAACATCAAATACTGACTAGTCCATGAGGTTGTTAATGTATCAGCTGTCATTAGTTGTCTTCTAATCCTTGATATTTCTTTTCAAATTTTATCTTCTGATAACTCACCATAGAAACGGACACCAATAACCTTTCTTTACTTGCTGCTGGAAGACTCTTGGGTTTTACAGCCCCAAACATAGCTGCTAATTCCTTTATCACTGATGATCTGATATGGGGTTCAGAATGAAAACGATCATTACACTCCAGCATCTCCCTACTGTTTTCTTCTCACAGAGAGTCCAGCATCTATTAATTGTTCTCTTGTTATTCTCTTCTTAAACCCCAAACTTCTCTCTACCAAACTTCCACATGGGTCTAATTATAAAAGTGCATTTTCAATAGCAGGTTTCACCAAGTGACAAAGCAGAAAAAAATCTTAAGGCCTCTAGGTTGGTCACCACGTCGTCAAGAGTAAAACCTTTAGTCTGTGTATCATTAACTTCCTCAAGTAGATAAGCCCAAAAGTAAAGGCAGCTGATAATCTTGAAATAACAGACAGCATATAAAAGACATTGTGCTGCATGACAATCGTGCTTAAATATTAAGGGGCGGTGCTAGTGACGAATCGGAAAAAAAAATAATTTTTGATGCAGTGCGTAGTGCTGAAGACAGAGAGTAATGGAGGAGGATGGTTCACATGTCATTTGTGGCGCCCCAACGGTCCAAGGACTAAGGGACATTAGGATGAGGATGAGGAGATCACCCCATGGGATGGTGTCACCCGGTGCGGTCCGCACCCCTGCACTCCCCTAGTTACGCCACTTGTTAGTATACTTTTTAATTTTATACTATTTTTCCCAAGTTCTTTGCTACGTATTGTTCATTTAACGAGCCAATCGAAAAGGAGATTATTAATATTTCCAAACCTATAAAGGTACGTTACACCGTTAACCGGTGTGACATAGAAAAAAAAGACACATGAAAACTGGAAATAACGAGCCTTGAAACAGCGCTGTCCCTGGTAATGCTGTATATTTTGGCTTTCTATTTCATTACAATATGTGATCAACGTTTTGATATAGGACAAGGAGTTTAACTGTATAATTCAATCAAGCGTAAAAAATATAATTATTTGTATTAAATTTTTTCGATTCATAAACAATTAAATGCAAGTTGTCATTTAGACCTTTTCTACAATACAATAATTTACTCACTTCGTATCGGGTTTACTATACATGATTTTTGTGACGGCCATTTTTGTATGGAACTATATATATTTTAAAATTAAATTATTATTTAATGCGTTCCAGGAAAGAAATAGTTTAAATACAAAATATAAAAAAAAACAACTAAGTAGTTACAAATTAAAATATAGTATTTATATGAACACAGCAAGATCAAAAGGTAACTAAGCTATGTTGCTCTCTAATTAAGTGCAGATGAGGCAAAACTAAATTTAGGTATTCGTTAAAATGTATCACTGCATTTTAAATTTATCTTCATTTTTTCGATCGGGAGTCTTCGATTGCTGCGGTACTCCCCCCCCCCCCCCGACACGCCGATCAATGTGACAGCATAGGAGGCTGGACCACCATTCGACCACCCTTCGCCTACCCTTCTTGAACTGTCCACCCAAAGATATGAAATACCCCCCCCCCCTTCCAAAAAACAACAACAACAACACAAACAAACAATAAATTTAAAAAAAAACCAAAAAGCGAGTTCATCGCCTGAAAGCAACACTGTCTCAACAAGAGGCTCTGCTTTTAGGAGCGAGTGCACAGTTAACAATTATGCTTATTCAAATTTTAAGTAGTAAGGGTAAGTTGAAATCTCATATTTTCTTGAAGTCTGGTCGGAATTTGTTTTATAGAATGAAAAACAAAACATTTAAGTTTCTACTACGTCTAATTCAAATCATTTGTCTTCCAAGAGTTCCTTACCACCCGTCTGCACAGAATTTTGTTTGTGTAATGCATTTTAAGAAATTGAAAAAGAATTACTACCTTCAAGTGCGTTTTAATTCGTCTTTAAAAGATAGCATGTTTTAAAACTAAAACAAATAAAATAATTTAAAAAAAAATTAAACCCTCTTTTTTTGTTTGCCAATTTTTTATTTTGTAAATGGGGATTTAAGGCTAGCGGACCGTTGCTGGTCCGTGCACCGCCCATGTTTCAAATCATTTCTCCGCCATGTTGACTGATGCTTTCAGAGATGGAGATATCCAAGGTCTTGACAGATATCAAATAGGATTTTCTTTTTGAAAATCACCGTGCCATAAAATATGGATCAGAAGCCGATGTTGCAAACTTCACCTTTGCGTTTAGAAACTTCGATATTATCATCAATACGAAAATGTATTCACCAACAGGTCCCAGAAAAACATAAATTTTGCCTAACATTCAAGTCAATTGTGAAAGGTATCCCTTTTTTTATTCCCTTGGCAGCAAACTGTCCAAAAGTGTACTAAAAAATTTTAAGGCGAACTTTCGTATTGCAAAAGCCAGCGCAACCTACGGCACAAAATGACCTAGGATGTATTTACCAGGATTGGCTTCAGCACCCTACTAAAACAAAAGCCTTTAAGGTGTCTGCGCTCCCTACATTTTTCTACACAGACGAAATGGGCAATTGTAATATGTAAGAAAGCTAAACCATTTTCAAACAACAAGTTTCTGAAACAGTCCTCAACATCAAAAGTCAGCGGGAAGGTCCTAGTCACCAACGACGTGTTTACTACTGCGTCAGTCACGGAAAGAAGTAATATGGTAGTTGGATTATTGCTCCCATTTGCTAGTCGTTCATAGTGCAGCCGTTTTTCTTCTGTTTTGTAATCGTTTTCCCTCGGTTTTTTTAAACCAATTGCAGTTAATCTCTTAAGCATTATCCCTTTATCCGACGCTGTTGTATTTGAAAACACAGAGTAATACATTTTTGAAAACTCTCAACTTTGGCTAGGTCTGACTTTTCTCTCCTAATCCTTATTGCAAAACTCTTCACAAATAAAAAGAAAGTCGACCAAGAAAAGTCGTAACAAATGATGGGGCAACTCAATAAAAACTAAACTTCAGTGTAAATATTGCACTAAGGTTTTCCATCTATTACACAAAATACCATCTTTATAAGCAAACCTAAAAAATAAAAGTGAAGTGTTAAGGTAGTAAATCTACTCCTTTTTGGAAAAGAATAGTGAGATCGAACTCCGTGATCGAAGTTAACAACATGTTATTAGGGAAATATCGTTTTGTAGAGGTATGCCTATCAACAAGCCCGTTCTGACAGCAAAGCCGGGCATTCCATTAGTACTTTTCTTTAACTTGCACAAGGTAACGACTTTCAGTAAAGCTGTTTCAGACCTTATGATTTCAGCTTAGTGCACGTGTCGAAAGGAAGAAACAATCTTTCTATTTAATTACAAGATAAGCAACCTATCTTTTACACACACACAAAACTAAAAAAAAATTACACCTCTGTGTGCGCACTATAGCTATATCAGAGTGGTTGCCAAACAAGGGCTGACGCATTCTAATTCCGTTTAACCTTTCATTAAAAAACAAAATATTGTAGTATTTGTGTTTTTGGAAGAGAATGGGACTAAAGCGAAAACATTAATACTGACAAAGGAAAGTCAAGTGAGGATCCAGGGCAGTCTTCTAGGGTAAGTTAAAACGGAAGCTAATAAACTATTGTATTAAATAAACAATAAAAGGTTGAATTTGACTTTTTTTTCATGTTTCTAAACATGGGCGCCCGCAAGGGGGAAAGGGGGGGGGGCACTTGCCCCCCCCCCCCCCCCCCCCAGTGTGTGGGAGTGTTTTT
>CAXITT010000144.1:38349-94379 GCA_964033795.1 Lymnaea stagnalis
AAAAGTTACCCATTTTTTTGCCCCCCCCCCCCTCTTCCCCTAGAAAATTTTCTACGGGCGCCCATGCATATAGCCTATATAATAAAAGATGAAACGGGGCCTACGGCCCCCGAGAAATGGATGTTACCCTTCTGTATTTGAATATGGATAATCAAGTGTATGTGTAATAAGTTTGGTCAAGATCCATCCATTCATGTAGTAGTATTAAGCCTATTGATACTTATTTAGCTTATATAGCTTATATAGCTTATATAGCTTATATTAGGAAAATTGAAATGGGGCCCCTGGCCCCAGAGGAATGGATATTATGAGTTCAGTACCCTTCTGTATTTGAATATGGATAATCATGTGTATGTGTAATAAGTTTGACCAAGATCCATCAACTCATGTAGGAGTATTTGTTTCTATTATTTTTATATAGCTCATATAAGGAAAAAACCGAATTCGGGGCCCCGGCCCCCAATGGAATGCTATAAAAAATTCATAGCCCCATAAGAATTCCTTCTGAAAAATGATGGCTATATGTGTCAAGTTTGGTCAAGATCCATCAATCAATGTAAAAGCCTTTGTGAAACAAACAAAGCCACAAACAAACAAACACATTTTCATTTATATATATATATATATATATATATATGATATGATATATAATATGATAGCACATTTAGTATATATATACAAATTTAGGGACCCCGGCCCAAAACAGAATATGTTAAAATGGATGTCATAATTCAGAAAACTACTTATTATGTCACATACAAAATGCAATAGCTTTTTTGAAATTATATTTAAATAGCTATTATAAGGAAAAGAAACGAATTTAGGGCTCCCGGCTGAACGAAATATTGTAAAATTGTTGTTACTTATTCAGAAACATTTGCGGGCGAGTATACAAAAACTCACCAAAGTTTTATCGCAAGCAAATGAATGGTATAGGAGCGCATACAGAAATTATATTTTAATAGCTTATATAAGAAGAAAAAAACGAATTTAGGGGCCCAGTGGTCCAAAGCTGAATAAAATTAAATAGTATAGCAAATTCAGAAACCTACTAAAATAAGTCACACACAAACGGAAATATCGCTGCTAGTATTTGATTAAATTCCATCAACTGTTAGCTATGTTAAAAATTATTGTTTATTGCTAATATAATAAAAAAACACATCTATGGCCCCCGACCCCAAACGGAATATTGTAAAATGGTTATTCTAATTTAGAAAACTACTTTTTATTTCAAACATAAAGTAAAGTGTCACTGTTTGTATTTCATTAAATTCAATCCAACCATGCTACAGCTCTGTTTGAAATTAAATTTAACAGCTCATTTTATAAAAAAAAAATAATTTAGGGCACTTACCAAAAGCGGAATATTGCAAAATGTTTGTACTAAATTAGAAACATTTGTTAGCGTGAGCGCAACAATTTACCAAAATTTAATCGCCATCGGAAGAATGGTATAGGAACGCATACGGAAATTACATTTACACTCGAGTACGCAATGGCTAAACCCGTTCGTTTGACACAGTGGATCGACAGGAAGCAAGAGTGGAAGTCGCTCGAGCATGCTATGCTAAGAACCGTTTGTCTAAAAAAGTCGAGAAATAGGAAGCAAGACCATAAATTAATCGAGGACGCAATGTTAAAAGCAGTTTATCTGAAACAGTCGAGGAATAGGAGGCAAGACTGGTTACTGATCGAGCACGCACTGCTCGATCCAGACGAACATCGCACGCTGAATTAAATTTTAGTGCATTACATTACGATGCTAAGTAGCATTACAGCCTTCATCCAAGTGTAGTTATTGGAAAATGGATACATTATGCATGTATTGCATTGACCTCAAATTTCAAAGTTAAACGGCAAGAATTAGCTGGAAAGGTGAAATTGCTAGAATTACATTCACCATCTGAACCAATATCAACACTGTTATCAGGTGACACAAGCAAAACCAAACATTTCTTGGCAAACATACGCAAGTAAAATTAATGTTTCCAAATGACAACGTTCGGTGCAACAAATATTGTGTGCGAGGATTACATGCCAACATTTAAAGTGCAAGGCCTAATTTATCATCGTGCAGGATCTCTGATGCCAATGCCAGACACAGATCACACATTTATTCAAAGTTATTTCATGGGGAATACTGATGAACCAATCGATCAACATTGTTATATCAATACGGGCACTAAACGAAAATCGTCTTTGCATTGCAAAAGTTATTTTGCAACACAACGAATGAATTCAAATGTTTGGAATTGCACTTGAAAAGATGCCGACTGATGACTACAAAGTCATAGTTAGAGCAGACAAAACACCTGTCGGCCAACACGAAAGACAATACAATACACCAACAATTGATGAAGTGGCGATCGTTATAGTTGGCGAAGAATTTAACTTACGTGATATAATTCTTCATCACTGAAGTGGTGATGTTCAGCGAGTCTCAGAAACTCATCGCTCATACGATGGATTGCAATATCCTATTTTATTTTGGCATGAAGAATATGGATTTCATTTTAACATAAAATTGAGAAATCCACAGACAGATGAGGAATCGAATAAGAAAGTCAGTGCCATGAAATACTATTCATATCGATTGATTATCCGTGAGAGTGCTGAAATGTATATCTTGAAATGTCGACAATAGTTCCATCAATACATTGTTTATATGTATGCAAAAATCGAAACCGAACGACTCCTCTACATTCAATTAAATCAAAGCAAGTTACGTTCAGAATAGCACATTCATTTACGTGATGCAATTGTGAATGATGGCAATGTGAATCCAAATGAATCGTGGAAAATGGTTATACTGCCTGCGAAATTTACTGGAAGTCCACGTCACATGCATGACTACGCACAAGATGCAATGACATATGTTCGCGCATATGACCGCCCAGATTTTTTTAATTACATTTAAGTGCAACCCTACATGAAGGGAAATACAAAATATTTTGTTAACTGGCCAATCAGAATCAGATTGTTACGATATTACTGCCCATGTGTTCAAACAAAAATTGAAATCTCTGATAGATTTAACTGTCAAGTATCATGTTTTTTGGAGAGGCACGCTGTTGGATGTGTACTGTTGAATGGCAAAAAAAGAGAAATGCCACATGCACACATTTTAATTTGGTTGATCGAAAAAGTCTAACCAGATCAAATTGATAAAGTCATTTCTACAGAAATACCAGATGACAACAATTATTCACGGTCCATGTGGATTACTCAACACAAATTCACCATGCATGTCTGATGGGAAATGCACAAAACGATACCCAAAAGATTTAATTGCGGCGACTATCAATGACAATGATTGCTATCTACTGTATTGTCGACGATCAACTGAAAATGGTGGCAAATCAATCACTTTAAAAGTACGAACCACTGATGTCGAAGTCGATAATCGTTGGGTTGTACCGTATTCACCGTTACTCTCGAAAACGTTCAAAGCACACACCAATGTTGAGTATTGCAATTCGGTGAAATCGATCAAGTACATTTGCAAATATGTTAACCAAGGAAGCGATATGGCAGTTTTTGAAGTGGAAAAAAATCTGGATGAATCGACGAAGTCTACCAATATCAACTTGGACGCTACATTAATAGCTATGAAGCAGTATAGCGCATTTTATCATTTCCAATCCATGAACGCCATCCAGCAGTTATTCATTTGGCAGTGCACCTTGAAAACGGACAGCGAGTGTACTTTACAACAGAAAATGCACGTGTTAGAGCAGTGTCACCTCTGTAAACAACGTTAACTGCATTTTTCTCATTGTGCTGGATGATGTTTTTGCAAAGACTTTACTCTGAAGTGCAAACATATTACACATGGAATGCATCAGTGAAAAGTTTTCAACGTCGCAAACAGGGTAAAGCATTTGAAGAACACCCCAATTTATATTCGGCTGACGCATTAGGCCGTCTGTACACTGTTCACCCAAACAATGCAGAATTCTTTTAATTGTGATTAGTGTTAATCAACGTACGTGGACCAACATCCTTCCAAGAGCTGAGAACAGTAAAGGTTCAAGAATGTGCCGCTTATCGAGAAGCTTGCCAATAATTAAAACTTTTGGAAACGGTGCTCATTGGGATACTTCGCTCTCTGATGCATCGAATATTGCTCAACCACAGCTTATACGCACTTTGTTTGCAATCATTTTGACAACTTGCTTTTCATCAAATCCAAAAGATCTTTAGGAGAAAAAAGAAGACGATATGAGTGACGACATCCTAAAACATTTGCGTGCAACAAATCAAAATCCGGACATTAAATGTACATCAAACGTGTATAACGAGGCATTGGTTTCGATTGAGGACATATTTTTGGCAATCTCTAACTAAGTACTGGTAGAGTTGAGAATGACTTCTGCTAATCGATCTGCAAACAAGCTTTTCAATCGTGATTTGCAACGAGAAACGCACTTTGACATCGAAGAACTAGGTACATTTGTTCAGATGAATCTTCCGAAATTGTCTCCAGAACAACTCATAGTGTATGGCAGATTTATGCATGCAATTACTAGACAAATCGATTGACTATATTTCCTAGATGCGCCCGGGGGCACAGGAAAAACTTTCCTGATTTCACTTACTTTTGTGACAATACGATCACAAAAAATATTGCACTAGCTATCGCATCATCTGGAATTGCAGCAACTCTTTTGAATGGTGGCCTCGACAGCTGCTGATGAATTAAATGCATGTCTCAAATCATCAGTTTTATGGCGACATTTACAGAAATCGACTTTGAAGACCAATATGCGTGTACAACTACATAATGAATCATCGCTGAACGTTTTGCAAAACAATTGTGGACATTGGGAATGGGAAAATGGCAATTGATGAATCCACAAAATGTATGTATGTATGGCATCTTTCCGTCTGCGGGAGACGATAGATTATATTTATTGCTTGCAGCTCTTGGTGTGGCTGGTGAGACCAATCCTCGAATGGCAGTCTCTGTTACCTTTCCCACACATGAATGCGGTGGAGCGGTATTTACCGGCCTTCCTCCTCGCTCTTTCTGCAGCTGTTTCCGCCCTGTAGTGATCCTTGACATGTAGTGATCCTGCCTTCACGATGCCCGCCATGAGGATCGATCCTTCGCCAGCTCCTTCCAGTTTGAGATGTCGATGTTGGCCGACTTCATGTCTCTTTTGCATATGTCTAAGTATCTCAGACGAGGCCGTCCAACTGACCTTTTCCCTGTCGCCAGCTCGCTGTATAGCATGTCTTTTGGTATGCGACCAGGTTGCATTCGCTTGACGTGTCCAAGCCAGTGGAGGCGTCTTTGGATTAACATGGCTGGGACGCTACACATGTTTGTTTGGGACAGGACATCCGTGTTGGGGACTTTGTCTTGCCATTTAATGTCAAGGATGTGGCGCAGCCATCTGAGGTGGAAGCAATTGAGCCTTCTTTCGTGTTTAGAGTATGTGGTCCACGACTCGCATCCATACAGAAGTATGCTCTGTACGCAGGCCTGGTACACCTGCAGCTTAGTTCTTGTTGTGAGTTTGGGGTTTGACCAGACTCTTTTCTTCAGTCTGGCCATAACAGTTGCGGCCTTCCCTATCCTTCCACTTATCTCATCCTCCATTGAGAGGGTGCTCGATATGTTGGATCCCAGAGTAATCGTCGATGGCGATAGTGGGGAGGGAGTCAGCGCCCTGTGCCATAATGTTAGTTTTCTTTAGGCTAATTGTCAGGCCAAACTCTTTGCAGGCAGCTGGATACGAGGCTCTGCAGGCCGTCAGCTGTGTGAGATACCAAAGCGACATCGTCTGCAAACAAGAACTCCCGCAGCAAGACCTTTCTTGTTTTAGTCTTAGCTCTAAGGCGGGCAATGTTGAATAATTTGCCGTCATCTCTAGTGTGGATGTATATCCCCTCTTAAAGGCATACTGGAGTAGGATGGAGAAAAAGATTGCAAATAAAGTAGGAGCCAGCACGCAACCTTGCTTTACTCCACTACTCACTGGAAAAGCTTCTGAGGCGGCACCGTTATAGCACACTGTGCCCTGCATGTTTTCGTGGAACTGCTTGATAATGTTAAGCAGTCGTGTAGGGTAGCCTATCTTTTTGAGGATCTGAAACAGGCCGCTTCTGCTGACAAGATCAAAAGCCTTAGTGAGGTTGACAAACGCAATGTATAAAGGCATATGTTGCTCCCTGCACTTCTCCTGCAGCTGGCGCAGAGAGAAGATCATGTCTATGGTTGACCTACCGGCGCGAAAACCACATTGTGATTCTGGGAGTACACGCGATGCTAGGGTCTGTAGACGTGTTAATGCAACTTGGGCGAGAGCCTTTCCAACTATGCTGAGGAGGGAGATTCCACGATAGTTGTTGCAGTCACTCTTGTCTCCTTTATTTTTGTAAATGTAACGATGTTTTTATCTTTCAACTCATGTGGTAGCTGTCCCTATTCCCAGCACAGAGTAAGGAGATCGTGCAAGGGCCGTAATAGTACTCCTTTTCCACATTTGAGAGCTTCTGGTAGGATACCATCATTGCCCGGGGCTTTCCCAATAGCGAGACAATCGATGGCTCTAAGTAGCTCTTCTATTGTGGGTAGGGTATCAAGCTCCTCCATGACCGGCAAGTCTGTGATATCGTCCAGGGAAGCGGTTGAGACTTGGTTTATCGTTGCGTATATTTCCAAGTAGTGCTCTAGCCACCGCTTAAGTTGTTTATCTCGATCAGTAATAATTTCCCCTGATTTGGACATTAAGGGCGCAGTCTTGGAGATCAGAGGGCCTGTTGCTTGCTTTATATTCTCGTACATTGACTTTGCATCACCTCTATCAGCAGCTGATTGTATGCTGGAGCTTAGATTGAGCCAGTATGTGTTAGCGTAGTGGCGAGCTGCCTGCTGGGCATTTGTCTTGGCGCTTTTAAGCGATTGTAGAGTTGCTGGGTAAGGTCTGTCTTTATAAGCTAAGAGGGCCTTTCTTTTTGCATCGGTGACATGTTTCATTTCCTGCCAATGTGCCTCGGACCAATCTGCACTTTTGCGTTCTCTCTTTCCAAATGCCGTGATAGCCGAGTTATAGATAGTGTCACACAAATGTGACCATTTGGACTCAATAGTGTCCATTGGTGGCGTTTGTACAAGAGCTTCTTGTAGACTATGGGTGTATACTTCTGTTCTCTCTGGGTTTTTGGTGGAGCAGATGTTTATGCGTGGTTTACTCTTATTTTTCGTGTGATACTGTTTCTTTGCCTGTAGCCTTATCTTGCTAGCAACTAAGGAATGATCAGTGTCACAGTCTGCGCTGTGGTAGCTGCGTGTGAGGAGGACAGTGGCCAGTTGTGTGCGTCTTGTGATTATGAGATCTAACTGGTGCCAGTGTTTAGAGCGGGGATGCCTCCATGACACTTGGTGGATAGCCTTACAGTTTAAGTAGGTGTTAGTTACACATAGTCCATGTAGGCAGCACAGTTCCAATAGTCTCTGCCCATTTTCATTTAGCCTGCCTCTTCCAAAATGACCGAGGCATGTTGGCCAGGCCATGCGATCGCTTCCTACTCTTGCATTGAAGTCACCCAAAAGGTAAATTGCCTCGTTGTTGGGTATGCTGGCTATTGTTTGATTAAGATCTTCGTAGAACTGGTCTTTGGCTTCTGAGCTGGAGGAAAGGGTTGGGGCATAAGCACTGAGGATGTTGACTAAACCTGAAGATGTTGATAGTCGGATAGTTAGTATTGTATTTGTGCCCTGTGTCGGTGGTTCTATAGAGGAGTGTGTTTTTTTATAGCAAAACCAATCCCATGCTGTCTTGGTGCATCCATTGGTCCACCCTGCCAGAAGAAAGTGTAGTTGTGTTCTCTTATGGTACCAAATTCGGGGAGCCTAGTTTCCTGGAGACAGGCAATTTCAATGTTTAGCTGGCTAAGCTCTCTATCAATGATAGCTGTCTTCCTTGCATCGTTTATGAGCTGCAGGTTGGCAGTAATGCCCGGGCACATTGTCCTCGCGTTCCAGCTTGCTAGTCGAAGAGCTGGGGTCTTCTTTTCTTTTGTTTTCTTATTTCTAGGTGCATGTTTTTGTGGCCTCTGAGCTCCACGCACCCAGTGAGACATGGCGATCTCTTCCACCGTCAGAAGCAACCCCTGGCGCCTAGCTCTACGCCAATTGAGCTATGGCTTAAAACCGGTAACTGCTGCCTCCCATGTTGTGTTCACACCATTCCGCGATGCTGGAGTGTCCTCTCCCGTGAAGATAAAGCCTGGGCGAAGTAGTATGGAGAATCAGCTGCTGCCCAGACAGCAGATCCCCCCTCTCCACGCCAGTGGTGGACCCAAGGGATCAACTAGTGTCGATACGGCTTGGCACCATTGGCATCACAGGAGCTGCCGGAATGCAATTGATTTCAAAAACAGACCGCCTTAGGAGCTCCACTTCCTGATTTTCTGTCGGGGTTTACTCCCTTAGCCTTTCCCGTTAGGGTATAGCCGCAAGGCAGCGGAGGTTTGGAGTCAGATTTTTCCACTCCTATATGAGCTACCGGCCATGGTTTACGAGTCTCATCTACCCGAAGCTATATATATAGTGTAATATTGTATTTGTATATACGACAAGTCACTCCGTGTGTTTCAGTCTGAGAGCACACACAGGAATAGAGTTTTGCTTTCATCGCACGTTTTAACACTGAAAATTGGCGTGTCTATTATTAACGAAACATAAATCCACCATGACTTTACAACGGTAACAAGTTTCAGGGGAAAATATGATGAAAATACTTTCGAAGCTACTTTTTTAAAATGGAAAATTTAGGAGGAGAAGATATACTGTTGCCACGCATCCCAATTATTCCAACAGATATTCCATTGGATTTCAAACGTCTGCAGTTTCCAATGACTATCTAGAACGTGCAGGTACAATCGCTACAAGTTTGCGGACTATAGTTGGAAAACCCATGCTTCTGCCTTGGACAGCTGTATGTCCCCTGCTCTCGCTTTGGAATACCTTCTGTTTGATTCTTATATGCACTAGATGGAAAAACAAAAAATATTGTGTATTTAAAAGCTCTACAAGAAACATAATTAAAATGCAACTAATTTCTTTGTTTGATTGGCATTGCAAGGCATGCCGGGTACTCGCTAGTATTTTATAAGCATGATGACATCATATCCTGCGCACATTGCCCTTATACTAAAGCAGTTGATTTTATTTAAGAAAAAAAAAGTTGAAATATTATCTTAACAAGAAATATGTTTAAAATTGTATTATTATACAGGCCTTTATAAGGCCTAAATAAGGATGGACGTTTAATTCCGCACTTTTCAGAGCACTGTTTCATTTAGATAGCTCTTGGGGGTTGGGGCTGGGGGGGGGGAGTTATTCCTCACCACGGAGAAAGTCGAGTGCCCTCCCAGAGAAATTTTGTGCAAAAAATCAAACAAAAACATTTTTTAATGACTTAATTATCCTTTTTATACACTTTTCAAAAAGAATTGTCACTTGTTCCTTGAAACGATTATAATTAGTTGGACCTATGAAATATTGATACGCTTGATAAATGTGTTTATCCGTATTTTTTAGGCTACTTTTGTTAGAGGCTTACACTATTCGAATATAAATATCCAATTTTTTTCCGAAAATTGGTATCTAAAAATCGAAATCTTGCTGTTCGAAGTTATCGGAATTTTTTTGTTGCCACGTCATTCGCTCATAGACTTAAATAGCTTTGTATCAAACTACCTAATTTCTATATAAAGGTATTTAATTTTAAAATAATTTTGCTTTCTATGAAATATGTTAAATCTGTTTCAAATTGTATTTCATCATAAAAGCATCGCTTTGAATGTAGGGATAGGTGTTAACTATAAATTGTATGAGGCAAACAGGCTTTGCGAATGTGGTTAACAACATAATTTTAAATGCATTCGATTGAGTGAAAGATAGCCTAAAAATGAAAACTTAAATTAAACAACCCTTAAAATCAAGATTTTCGTATAAATCCTTTACAAAATGTAATATTGAGCAATGGGGTGAAGTTGAAAATGTTAAAAAAATACGTACAGCTAACGCATTTTATAAAAATCCCCATTTGGGCTCCCCCCCCCCTTTTCCAGGCTCATAACCACACATTTTTTCACGCCCTGAACTATTTTAATATTTTAATGACGCCCTCCCCACCGCACTTTTACATTGCATATTTATTTCAACAACTATTTCAGAAAAAAAACAAAACACCAAATTATGCACCAAACGCACTTGCCATACTTTAAAAAATTTATTTAGCGCAGTTATCGGGAATTTTATTTTAGGAAGTCAGTGTCATCATATTACCTTTATCTAACCACTGAAAAAGGGAAAGTTTTGGAGTTGGGGTCGGTGGTGGGGCTGAACATTCGAAAGAATGTTTTATCATTGACAAATATTCTATATGCCAAGTTTCAGCTCAATAGCTTGATGGTACACTTGATGGTCAGTTAAGCCTTCCGAATATTTTGCCAGTCCGCCATTCAGCCAGCCACAAAGAAAAAGCGAAGATAAAATAAAGGATTTTAAAAAAAAAGTGAATTTTGAGACTAAGAATTTAACATGTACATAAAAAAGTGCTTGTTTGATCAATTGTTATATCAAAGGTGTTCTTGTTTTCTTTAAATATTCTACTATTTTACCACAGTTTCCTGAATAACAGAGATTTAAAAATACTTAACCTTTATAAATGAAATTCCCAACTTTTATTATTCTTAATATGTGAATCCAGTAGAAAGTGTATTAATTTTTTTTTTAAACGCTTGTCATAACAATTTAAAATCACATTATTTTTTATATTATTTGCGGTTTTGTCCCCCCCCCCCACCTTACATTAAAAGTTAATAATGATAAAAGTGTCTACACCGAAAGTCTCTAAATTATAAGGGGTTGCAGGACCCACGTGAAGGCTCTGAGGTCAGGTGACACCTGCATTTTTAACTAGCATCACTCCCGTTACTTTCAGAGAAAGTTTAAAATGATACACACCTAAATTCAGGTATGTGCTTCAATGCATTCTTGCATTTTAAATTTATTTATTTGTAAATATTAGGCGCTATAAAGATTTAATGACAAAAAGCAAACCCTCAATGGCGCCACTACTGTAATGAGTTAAGTTCATATTGCAATGGGACAATGCTAGAGATGTCCGCGATCGTTATTATGGTTAATGTGGCGCTTCATACCCAAAAGACGAAATTACCCTTCCCTAATTGTCTTTAAAAAAACCCATCAAATCCATCTCTGCATTTGAATTCATCAAATGTTTTCTAAGGTGATCCCTGGCCCTGCTTTTGCTCCAGAGTCTTCGGCACAATCAATTTATTTACCCTCTTCCTCAGACCCATCAATGTGACAGTACGGGGTTTAAACTAAGCTTGTGTCAAATTATTATCCTTGCGCGTCACAACTAGAATGGGTTCAGTTTATGTATGGCACTGGGCGTCCTAATACCATTCTAGATGCACGTTCAAGCAGTCCAAAAGAAATACTGAACTCGGGTATACTTCAAAACGCGCCTCTTGACTTTAAAATAATCAAAACGTTTCCGGGACCGGGAGGTGCACCCCAGACCCCCACTTTGCTCAAGAGTCATGGATGCCCTCATTTCCTGACCATACTTCCCGAAAAATTTAACTTTGTCTAAGTATTTTATTTCCACAGAAGAGCACTTTATACTATAATAGACTTATAAGCCGAGCACATATTTAATAACACAAATAATATATTTTTTTACCAAATCGCTACCCCTATATAACTTTATATAACATATCGATTGACCAACACCCCACCCCCGTAATATTATAAAACAATTCTAGCAACCACCCTCACCCCAGTAAAACCGAATAACGTTTTTTTTTTTTAAATAAAACAATCTAAATAAGCCTAATTTCAACCAAAAAGAAAAAAATTAACTTCTATAAATAATAATAAAAACTTTAGTTTTTACCAATCTAGGCCAATTTGGTAAATTTGAAAAGCAGAATATTTTAGAAACTAAGAATTGATTTTTAAAAATAAATAAATATAAAGAATAAATATTTAACATTGCTCTGAACGGCCCCCATTCCATTTACCACAATTTAACAAAATGATTAACCACACCTACCCCTTTGGTGTTATATAATATGTGCATGGAGAAAATAGAGATTGTTCATGCTCCTTTAGCGAGCTAATGAAGAAATCTGGCATTTTTGCATTTGAAATAATTTTACTGTGTGTTAGATTATTTAAATAATTATTTTTAAGTTAGGAAAAACTGCAACTAGTAATTGAAACGTTTACATCCCCCCATTTCCAAACCTAATAATGTTTCCCATTTCCCTCGTCCACACATAATAATACCTTTCCAGGAGAGCAAAAAATATAACCCTTTAAAGAAAGACTTTCATTTAGCCAGAAATAATTGGAAAATGAGATATCAAATATTAAATTGTCGAAACATTTTTATGGGGAAATATGGAAATAACAAACCTTGAAACAGCTAAGCTCTTTGCATATGCGATAACTCCCCGTGGCAGGGAAAAATTAATTTTGAACACTGGCTAAACCTGCAAATGGCACCATTCTTGCAAATAGTATCCCGTATGCTTCGTCCAAATGGTTTGCGATATTTCCAGATTTCACAGTACAACTTAAATTATGTTTTTTGTTTAAGAACCCAATTAAAAGTGCTTAAAATAATTAAAAATTTACAAAAGATTTTTAAACAGTTAAACATGGTCGTTTTCACATTCAACTACTGGGGAAATTACGATTTAAAAGAAAAAAACTATAAGTGTTTAAATTTATTTAAAAAAAAAAGCATGGAATTCTTATTAAATCATTGTAGATATTTTGGCCTGCTTAATGATAAATATTTCATTAACTTTCTCGATTTGAACGATTTTATATACATTTTAGTACATGCATATCATTTTACTTTTTCGTTTCTATTTCATTATATGCCTATTAATGCATATTTTTTAAAAACTTTTCGTTTAAATCAGGAATATGTTTTTAAAGATTTTATTTATGCCATTTTTAAAGTTAACTTTGTTTTAAAAATTACTTTAATGCTCTTAAGCTTTGAGTGCTGAGATTAATACAAGTTTATTCCTGTTTATTTGTACTGGTTTTTAACTTGAGGAATAAGTGTCGGTAAAAACTGGACAGTCCAACTTGTCAAGCATCCCTCAATTAAGAACTGCCAATTTGCTAATGTCCTGCTCAAGGTCTTTTACTTGTAATGACGGAAGTACTTGCTAGTATATAGCATTTTCTAATTTGTTCGACAGAGCCGTTGGTTTAAACAAAATAATTAAATGTATCTGGAGACAAATATTTTACATAATTGGTTCTTAAAGCTGACATCTAGCCGATTTTTACAATTGCTTGAGTCTGTTGCTTCAAGTACATAAGCTTAAGCTTACATATATTCGAAATATACATTTACACATTTTGAAAAAAGTGGGACAGGTGAAAGCAAGAGGCTGAACTCGTTGTGACATCTTTTTTTTTGGTTAATTAAGTTATAAGTCTTACTATTTTTTTAAAAAAGATAACTAATATTTCCTAAGCGTATTTTCTTTATCTTTTCACTTTAAACCTTAAACGCGATATGAAAATACTGGTCCTGTTGGACCTCATTGCAGCTTTTGATGTGATTGACCACGAGCTTCTTCTGTCCAAACTTCTGAATGAAGTGGGCATCTCTGGAACTACACTTTGTTGTCGTACTTCTTATCTGACTGACAGGACTATTTTAGTGAGTCATGCATCTTCCATGGCCACTTCCCCTTACCAGTGGCATGCTACAGGGCTCATTTTTAGAAACTATCCTATTCTCCATGCACACCAGCAAGCTTGGCAGAATTATTGAAAGTTGTGGTATATCCCACAAATTATTTGTGGATGACACAGAACTTTAAAGTGATTCCGCCCAAAATCTTTGGACTGTGCTGCCACGTGGTGAAATCATGGATGACATCAAACAGACTTAAATTAAATGACGATAAGACAGAGGCAATTATAATGGTTCTGATGCCAATATTCGGAAGGCTGCTATCGGATCGATAAAAGTTTGTGCTCCTTTTCTACAATACGGTTAGAGCCTTGGGCTTCTACACTGACAGTAAACTGACTATGATCCCTCATATCAGTTCTTTGGGCAGGGCTTGTTTCTGTCATCTTCTGGGTCAGCTGCGTCATCAACTTAATAAGAGAACAACCAATGCTGTAGCAGTAACTCTAATCCAAACAAGATTAGATTGTTGTAACAGTTGTTTCTAGGGTTTATCTCAAAACCAAATTCAGAGACTTCAGATGGTACAAAATACTGCAACATGCCTTGCATCGAGTATAAAGAAATCTGACCACATCAACCAAGTTCTTAAATATCTTCACTGGCTTCCTGTGAGTGAGCGCACTGACCAAAACAATTCTGTCCCGGTGTATAGCTGTATGGAAGGCTCTGCAACTGTACATCATCAAAAATGTATCCCTAAAATGTACCCTTACAGGACATGCGCTCTTCAACACAGTCCTTACTGAGAGTTCCCTGTGTTGCGTCTACGTTGTGGAGAGGTTTGCCTCAATCTTTCAGGAAAATTGAAAATGATAAAAAGTCCTTTAAGAACCATTTAAATACATTTTTCTTTAAATAGATTTTAGGACAGCAGAGCCTATGATCATGTTAAAATATCATGGACACAAGCGCTATAAAAGTATTCAATCATCATCATCAAAAATAATGTTCTGCAGCAATGTAGAGGAAGCAAAACAATGGGTATTTGCTCGCAATTTTTACCTTAGAACAAGCGAATGAAAGCAAAAAATATATATTAAAGCTGTATGTTGGAAAATGCATGCCAAACACGACTGCGATAGAAGCATTCTTTCTCAATCTATATCTGACAAATAGTTAGGAAGCTAGCAAAGGCGGGCATCGATTTTGCTGTAGTTAGCGAAGCTCCCTTGGCCGACTATAGTTAACTTACAGAACATTATGGAAGCTACTTTTTCCCCTTGTACAAGAAAAAAAACGCAGTGTGAAAGCATACTACCTGGAGTTCGCTTAATGAGGAAACTATTAGAAACTGAACAACCTAACAGTATAATACTCAGATAGTTTCATGCCGCCTAGACTTTAACTTTGTAACAAATACATTCTTATATGTAAAATTCTTTGTGCTCCTATTATAAATTCAGGGGTTTTACATAGATTTGAAATGTCTCATTAATACCGGTAATAAATCAGACACCCTTTATTTCTAGAGGATCATAATTCCCGAGTTGGTGTTATTTTGACTCCTGGTGTTTTGGAATTATAGCATTAACTAATAAATTATCAATTCGTCTGTAACTCTATTCTGAAATGGACAAGACCGTTACAAATAACTTCTTTAAGAAGTTAAGAGATTTTTAAACATCGGAAGATACCCACTATACAAGAATTGGCATCTAATGGACTATACCAGGCCTGCACAACTTAAAATGTAAGTCTGGTGGTAATACTGTATGAAAAACTTGTGCAGGCCGTAATGTTATAAAAACGTATGCGGGCCAAAAGATAATAGGTCAGGGTGGGGAAGGTATTAAGAATACCCTACACCTTTTTTGCGCCCCTGGACATTTTCTGTTCTTCTCTAAAAATTGTCAAAACATAATCTTAAATGTGCAAGAAAAACTCTATATACCCTTTTAAATATATTTTCTATTAAAGGCATTTGATCTAATGATAACTTCATGACACATTTCAACAAAACGTTTGCGCTGTTTTTCTACTATATTATCGGAAAATTGTGAAACAAATAATTCTTTTATCTACAGAAGAATCTCTTCACCACTTTCACGTTTTTAACAGCTTTTACTATTTGTTAAAACAAAGAAGTGGCATTAAACTCAACAAGATATCTTCCCACTTGAATGGTCACAAAGAAAAACCACAATTATATTTTCAATTTTAGAAAAAAATCTAAACCCATTGTTCTTTACGCCAATGAAATGTAAATTTAAAAAATGGCTCTATTTTTAAAAATTAAATGTTCATGTGTGTAAAATTATTGGGTTTTCATATTCATTGGTATACTTATGTAAATGTGTTACGCACTGCTGTCAATTGTGAGAAATTAATATCTTATTTTAAGTTTATGGGCTCGTTCTAAACAGGGCATAACAAAGGACGATACTATATAAGAAATACAATAGTAAAAATACGACACTCAAAACAGTCCTAATTACAATTAATAAGATTTATTAAATTACTATGAATTACAAAATAAAAGAAATATCATTAAGAATTATTAACGTACAGAGTATGGCATGTCTTGTACCGGTACACTGTTAGTACAATGTGCCAAAAATGATGAATATGAATTAACACATATAAGTAAATACAGAATAACACACGCTTGTCTCGTGAGGTCAAAATATTATCCTCTCCCCCTATGCTCTCTGAATACCCTTTTATATCTACGCGTCGGTAGAACCAACGCATATATAGAAACGCCGTACCCCTTGTTTTTCTTTCCAGTTCACTCCCAAACTTTCCACAAAATCTATTAGATAATATTAATTATTTTTAGTTGGTAGTGATAGTAAACAAAGGCCAAGATCAAAGGGAATAAGCCACGCCCAATACGAAAGCAGTCTACTTTGGGGTCATATAAGGTGCACAGCACGGGGAAAGTGACGTAAACACGTCGTCTACAGAACAAAATGTAACCACATTTAGTCAACGCCATTGATTTCCTTAATTGATAAAAATATGTAAAAAGAGAATGTAACAAATCTCTTTTTCACGAATGTAACACCATTGGATTTTAGGAATTGTAGTCCACGTAAAAATCTCATACCCTATATCCCATCACCCAAAATATATGTCCCTAAGAAGGTTAATTATTTATAAAATTCTTTCCTTTACTCTGAGGCGTATCTTGTGCTGTCTGGTGAAAATGGAAGTGTGGAATACCCGACATACAGAGATTTTAATAAAAATTACTAAAATCATCCACGGGGTCTAGCCCCTACGTACAGAACAACACATATTTTGCACCACTCTGAACTTAATTTAAGTTCTGAAACGCGTTATCTATTATACCACATTGTTTTATATTTTCTAAAAAAATAATTTTACGCTAAATTTCTTATATTAAAACATGTCACCCAATGTTATATATATAATAATGGATGGCAGTTTGCGATATTTTCCACCTACTTTAGCGAAAACTCATCCTAATTCCGTTTTTTAAAAAGAGGTATCTATCTGATGATGTTTACGTTTATAACATCATTAAAAGTTTGAAGAAGTATTTTATGCTAAATATTATTCGCCCACCCTAATGCTTTTCGCGCCCGAAAATTTAAACTTTTTCTTTTCTATAATGATGATCATCAGTCATCAAGGAAAAGCAAAAAGAAAATACGCGACTCACTAAAATCACTACCAGAATGCATGCTTTGATATGTCAAGAAACCAAATGATGACCAGGGTCAGGGTTCATCAAAAGACGTTCCTCAGCCTATCATTGATACTGATTCTCCTGATACCAGCAGCATGCACTCTATACAGCAAATAGTGGAGAAATGGAAAAGATTGACGTGAAAATACAAGTAAAAGACATGGATGGTTTGGGAACAGAAATGTCTGCTGATAAAGTTGATTCAACCACGATACTTTAAATGTAATGGTTAATGACAAAAACTGGAATATTTGATCAGATGCTTCTCTCTGGAATATACCAGTTCCAAATTTTTTTCGGTCTGAAATTATTAATATAGGGAGTACTTCATTTCAAAACAAGGACCGACCATTCAGCGTAGTGACAAGGCAAAATGCGAAATCTAAAGTAGGTGTTCGCCAAATAACATTACAATGGATGGACAGGATGATGCAAAATGGGAAGAAAAAAATGCTGTCGTGGATGGTTTATTCACTCGTCAGTCAGAAATTCTATTGTTTTTGCTGCCGATTGTTTGCTGTTAATGTTACAGAAACAACATCCAATTTTTTTACTGGCTTTGATTATATGTGGCAACTGAGTCAAAAATTACAAAATCACGAAGCATCGGAAGAGAACCTATGTTGCCTTTAAAAAGGAAAGCATTGGCAGTAGGACTTAGGATACACAAACCAATTGATACGAAAAGTATTGCTGTAATGAACAGGGAGAAGAAAAAGTGGAGGGATATCCTGCACAGGTTGCTGGATATCACATTGTTTGTTTACAAGCGAAATCAAGCATTTTTGTGGCCACATCGACGATGAATCTTCACTGAAGCTTTCTTCAAATCATTGAGGTACTATGTAAATATGACCCAGTGATAAAACAGCACCAAATGAGAGGAGTACATATACAATTAAAGTATCCGCATCTTACCTTTCAACAGAAACCCTAAATAAATGTATAAATGTCCTTGCAAATCATGTGAAGGATTTTCCTATCATGGATATAAAGACTGCGAGGTATTTTGGAATTAGTATCTGCAAGTGAAGAAGAGTTATTGGTGTCCTTTCCAAAATTAACCTCTTTCTATGATGAGTTATCAGAATAGTAACTTTTAAAAGAAATACCATTCGAAAAATAAATGAAGACATAAAGAAAGGAATGGTTGGACAAGTGAAGCAGATGTGTAATGAGAAAAACATTCTTAAATCAATGTTACTGCACTGTATAATCACCAGAAAGTTATGTGTGCTAAATATGTAGATGTTAGCAGTGTACGGAATACTGTAGTGAATATGGTAAGTATAAAAAGGTCACATGGACTCAACCATAGACAGTTCAGAAACATGTTAAAAGATACAGACACAGAATCGCAAGATTTACCATTTTACATAGTAATAAGATGTAATAAACTTCTGAGAAGAATAAGGTAAATAGGCGACTTCCTAGAAACTAAAGGCAAGCAACAGCCATTACTGTCTGATGAAGAGTGGGTATGGAAATTGGTCTTTGCTGCAGACATAACTAGTCAGGATTTCGGAAGTGTACACATTGAAATGAAGAACTCATTTAAATTTTCTGAACCTAAAATTACAAGTAGAGGAAAAATCTAGTTTTTTATTTATACACCCACCTAAAAGCCTTCAGATCCAAACTCGTCTTGTTTTTGGAACAAGTACAGGCTAACAACTTGACGCAAATTCGGCAGTACAAGGTCCTCATGGCTGAAGCAACAGTGGAGTTCCCCACGTCTTTTGCATACGAGATCATCAAAGACTTCCAGCTGCAGTCTCAGCAGCGGTTTTGGTCTTGTATTCAAAGGCAAAAGAAGTGGGACTGTTTCAAAACCCATTTGAAGCCTATGTGGTCATTGAGTTGCAAGCAAATAACCTCCTGAGGGACAAGTTCAAAGAAGGACTGATGGGTTTTTACCATTTTCTGCCCAAGGGAGACTTACATTATGTCAAACTTGTGTATCAATGTACCTTTCAATCTTCGGAACAACATACCTGTGTGAACAAACATTTTCAAGCATGAAATACGCGAAGAACACTTTGAAAACAAATTTATCCGATGAAAAGCTCAGGTTACTGTTGATGTTAGAGACATCAAATCTAAAGCCAGAAATGTCTGTTATTTTGGTATCCAGGAAGCAATTTCACCATTCCCACTAATACAGGTGTTGATGTGTAGTGTATCAGTGTGTTATTAAAAAATAACTGAATAAAATATTATTAAATAAATAATTAAAAACAACACCCATGTTTTGATCCTTTTTTATTTTAGTCGGACTCCAAACTGCTGTTAGATAGTTAATGCGGCCCTCGGGCTGAAAAGTTTGGAGAACCTGATCTAGAATGTTCTAGAAAGCTCTATATTGTTCTACGGGGATATTTAATGGAATCTAAAAGTTTATTGAAATGTTCGTTAGTTTCTATACTTGCAATGGTATTTTCCTTAAAAAGACCCTTCATAATCTTTCTGGGAAAAAAATCCCAATGAGAATATGATCCCAAAGAGGAAGAGGATCCTAAAGGTGAATGAGTGAACTGGAACCCACTGGTAACTCGATCCCATCGAAGGACGGGATCAATTAGGGAAAGCAATCGGGATCCGAGGATACCACCAGGAAACGGGAACCTAACGGGTTAGGGATCAGTGTTTCTTTCAGAAATTTTCCCCCGGGGGAGAACTTCAGATTTTTGGGGCGCTATGCCAGTGGCCAAAGGCGTAGCCAAGGGGTGGCAGATGGGACATACGTCCCTTGGGGGGGGGGCAAAAATGGGCTTTGTTGGAACTAATTTGTTGAAAATAACCGGTTTCAGAGTAGGAGGGTGGGGGCGTAAAAATGAATCTTGTCCCCTGACGCCAAACACTATAGATACGCCACTGCTAGTGGCGTCAAAATAGGGTGGATTGAGTAGTTGACACATGTTTCAATTTTTCTTTATATGCTGGTGTGGCATTTTTGGACTACTTCAGAGTTTATATCGTGAAAGTGGGGGCGGCAAAAATATTTAGGTGCTCTTGGCAGCACTAATAATAACTATGCCATTAGTGAGTGTATCTATCGATACCAAAATCGTGATCAGTGTAGGGGTTTTAGGGAGCCTAGAAAATGTTTGATTATTTCCAAATAAAGAGGTGTTTTTTTTAGTATACTTGAATTCGATGTTTCTATTACATCTTTTGAACAGGGAAGAACATTTTTAAAGTTTTTTGGGAGGCATTATTTATCCTAGTGCCATATATAAACTGAAATCACTCTGTTTGTGGAATGCCCCAGGGTATCATTAAGGATAAGCTTAAAATCAACACCATAGTGTACCATTGAAAAGCGTGAGTAAAGGGGTGCATAATTAAGGGTGCTAAAGACAGCCGTAAAAAACTCAAAGTACAGGGGTGCATTTTGCGCATTCTTGAATTTTTTGTTTCTTTAAGACAATTTTGAGGTGGCATTTCAAACGTTCGGGAGGGAAATGTCAAAATTAGCGATAATAATGACCAAAGACATCTTAAATTTCGCACCAACGTGACGTAAACTGCATTCACTCTAGTTTTGTCAGCCTTGAGTGGTCGATTTTGCACTAGATTATTCTTGCCCTTTAAATCATTATAGTCAATAAACATTTTTTGATAAATTAAAAATACAAGAATGCATTTTTCACATATGTGAATTAAGTTTTGCAGCATTCCACACTTATTTGGACAGCAACAAATGATATCCTAGTTAAAACAATATAGGGGCCTCAGATAATTTAGGGGCTTAAAGATGTGATGAGGATATTTTCTTAGTTATAATCTTTCCATGCAGGGTGGCAAAAATGAAATAGCATCACCTGCTTGTGTTATGCACACAAAAATAATATATATATATATATTATTTAACTAAAAATAGTAAAGTGGCTATTATTTTTATTTACATTATTTTTAGGGATAGCTACTTACTTAATAAATGAATTTAAAAAAAAAACTCAAACAAAAAGGGTTCCATCATTAAAAAGCACTGCAAACATTATTTTATATGATGAACGCAAATGGAAAAAAAAAACTTACTTATAATCAAATGCTTAGACTAACTTTTCTAAATATGTTCTAATTTTACCAGAGTCAAGGAAAAAATACAGGTTTATTAGAAAGGTCTATACAGTATTATTGGTTTTGAAAACTGGTCATTTTTTATAAAATGTATATGAGTGGCATAACTATTTTATTGTAAAGGGGAACCTATATCACCGGGATCCCCGAAGACCGATATACCGAAGATCAGAATACTGACGGAATCGGGATCTCATCGTAATTGGAATCCAGAAGGATCAAAATCTAAAATCGATCCTATCGGGCAACCTGAAAATACCTGAATCGGGATTACAACGGTATCGGGCACCCACCAGTATCGGGATCCGATTGGTGGTATCGGTTTACCATCGGAATTACACTTGGTTTGGGATATCACTGGGAATGGAAAACCGACGGGATAAAGGGTCTAAATGGGATCGGGATCCAATTTGGTTACGGGATTCAATTCTGGATCAAGATCTCAATGGGGTCGGGCTCCCAATAGGGCCCAGGATCCCATTTGGAAGGGGGGTGCCAATCTGGGTCGGGATCCAAATGGATTCTCATTTGTTGATGGAATCACAATCGGGATCGGTATCCCTATGGATTCCCAATTTGGAGAAAGGGTTCCAAATCTGGATCGTATCCCAATTGGGTTGGTATCCAAACGGGGTCGGGATCCCAATGTGGTCGAGATCCCAATGGGATATTGGATCCCATTTGGAAACGGGGGTCCCAATCGGTATCGGTATCCACATGGTGTCGGTTTCCCAGTGGAATGGGGGCTCCAAATGGGTTCGGGATTTCAATCGGGATCGGTATCCCAATGGGGACCGTATCCCAGTGGGATTGGGATCCCAATGGGATCGGCCTACAAACGTGATCGAAAAACCGAAGGGATCATAATAGAAATGAAAAAGGTATCCAGAGGGAGCGTGATACTGACGGGATAAGGATACCAATGGGATTGGGAGGGAGACCCGAGCCACACCGGGTATATCGGCTAGCATTAAATTTATTTTATATCAAAAGAATTTGATATATTGGTATCTTCGTTTAAAATTCAACCAAACTTTTGCCTTTGTTTTCGACTATATTTTCGGAAAATCGTAAACGTGATTTACACCATCTTTTGTAAAATGCGCGGTATATTATATTTAGGAGAGACATGTCGTCGCCTTGGAGACTGGTTTAGAGAAAATTTCTATAATATAATTAAACAAGCTCTCTGTCCAGTCTCTAAACATTTCACTAGCCCTAACCATGATGGAATTTTAGACATCGCAGTTAATGGTAAACTGTATACTAGTAACACACCTGATAGGATCCATACTTAGAATAAATTAATAACAAGATTGTGTACATTGACTCCATACGGGCTAAACCAAATCCACAGTTTTACGTAGCTGCCATGTCTTTTTCCTGTTAGTTTTTTTTTACATTTTACTTCAAATCACTTCATTTCTATTCTTCTCTACTTTGTTTCCGTCTGTTTTTTGCGCCCACTCCTATTTTTTCTCTCTTTTTTTAGGTAGGATATCTGTATTTGTATATATTATGAAAATTTAATTCATACTTATTTAAACGTTTTGTTTTCATTCTGATGAAAGCATGTGCCGAAACATTTATACTTGTGTATTTTGTAAAATTATTATTAAAGCTTAACATGTATTGTTATATTGACACAAATTGTTTGTTTCAAATTAATCTTGTTTGTTTAAAAATGATCTAGTATTATCAATCTAATATAAAAGTCCCAAGCCCCTAGACTGTCGTTTGCGCAAAATGTAAAAAAAAACCCAAATAATTTTTCTTTATATGTAAATAAATCTTAACTCATATTTATTCATGCCATTGAACTATATTTTTTGGAAATGAAAAAAAAATATATATATTTTTTAAAACGAATTTTTTTACGCCTTTAAACTTATTGAGTTTTTATATTTTCACGAAATATGTACAATGCATTATTAATGTAAATATATTGCTATATTCGTAATTATGTGCCTATCCATCATCTTCCCCTGAACTGCATATATAGACAAATTATATCTTTATTTCAAAGAAAATTTAAACTTATCCACTATTTTCTCCTTTACAACTTCACTGAGTTTCGAGGTATGGATACACATATGCCCTTGAAATACATTTTACAACATAGACTAGTTGTAATCGGTTAAAGGCACCAGACACTATTCTTTTTAAACTGTTTAAAAACGACAATTTATTCGTTTAAAAAAAAAAAAAATATATATATATATATATAATATATATATAATATATATTATATTGTTTTACACATTTTGCTCCTCGGGACACTTCACTTTCCTGGGGAATAAAATGACTTAAAGTATAAAGTATATCTAAGTGTCAATTTATAATTTATCTGAAAATAAGTTATAAAAAATTCTATCAACTGAATATTGAGATTGTATACTCTATTTTGTAAACAAAGCCCATTCATGTCTTCTTTACATAATAGTGACGTTTATATACGATTTATAAGAATGACCAGTTTTAATAACCCATAAAAATGAATACACCTTTCAACTTAACAGTTTGTTTTCTTTTTTACTCTGGTAAAACTTGGGAATACACCATTAAAGATAATGGTTCTGATTACGTATGTGAACACCTCTACTTGTTCCAGTGCATTTCTTACCAGTGAGATATGCTCTTTTTTGACCGATATTGGCTTTATGATATTTGGCTTGCTTTTATTTAATTGCCATATTCATCGGTGCCCTCGATTTCTACCCTACATCCTGATGAAAATGATAGATAATAATGGTGACGAGAGATACATTGCCTAGAGGCGTAGCTACTGTTAGTGCAACCATGGGGGCCAATTCTTTTTGCCGCTTTCGCTTTCAAGATACAAAATATGCAGTTGTCTGAATATGCCGTACCTCTTTATAAAGAAGTGACACCAGGGTGAACAACCTCATCCCTCCCTTTCTACACCACTGGAAGGGGCGTAGCTAGAGTGTTTGGTGTCAGGGGACGTAAACATGTTTACGCCCCCACCCAAACTGTGAAGCTAATTATTTTCAAAGATCATATACCATTAAAGCCCATTGTGTTGCCCCTGCTAGTCTGGCACCACTGGATGTATCTTCCATCTACCACCCCTTAGCTACGCCTCTGGCCACTGGCTACCCCCCCTCCCGAAAATCTGAAATGCCGCCCGGGGGAAAATGTTTGAAAGCAACACTGTATATGGTTAAAAAAAAAATAGAGCCAGAAAAAGTACAATAAATAAAACTATACATTGATAGTGCAATTAATATGAAGTGAACAAATGAAAGCAAAATCACAAGCAAGAGACAAAGTGTATCACTCTGTAAAACTAATGTTGTACTACAGGTTTTTTCAAAGTATGACACTTATTCATAACTAGCATTACATATGTTTTTTCACAACACTCTATAATCATACATAAGAATGAACTAGGCTGAGCTAAATACGTTCGGATTCTTAAAAAAAAAACAATGAAAGTGTTTTTTCTATTACTATACTGAAATCAAATAAATTTAAATGCGCAAAAAATTGATCCGCTTTTATTTTATTTTTAAAGAACAATAAATATTTTAAGAATTTTAGTCTATTTTGAAAGCTATGAACCAAAATTTTATTTTAAAAAAGATGATCTAAGAATTACATCGTAATCAAATTTATCGGGAAAACCAAAACATCTGTTTTAAGTGCATTTAGTGAGCTGTTGCTATTGTGAAATAAAATAAAAATTAATTTGTTCTTAATAAACACGCAAAAGACGTCATGGCCCAAATTACCTATTTTAGCTAAAGTTCTTAGTTTCTTTGATTTAATAACCACACGAGAAAAAACTGTTAATGTATCGCCCCCTTCTTAAAACGACAATTAATAAATATAAATGATTGGATTTTAAAATTGTTTATAAAACATGCCAAATTTAATCTTTGTATTTTTCACCTTAATATTGATTACAATCAATTTTGCTTACTTTCAGTTCCAAAATATACGTTTATTAAATTCATGAATCAATAAAAACGTTACCTTTTAATATTATACCTTAACAAGAAAATGCTGTTTAAATCAATCAGTGCAGCGAAATTCCAAAACCAAACAGCATTTATTAATGCACTTATCACTTATCCTAAATAAGAACCAACCAAGTCAAGTGCAAAAAATATGTGTTTGCGTATGTAGCGGACTACAATACCGTGGATGATTGTATTTTTTTTTTAATTTGCGGGTAGTGGGTGGAATTCGCTACTTTCATTTGGCCCCAGGAAGTACATGCTATTCTTCAGAATAAATTAATGAGTTTGATAAATATTTAAACTTCTTAGACAGTGGCGTAACTAGGGTTGGTGTCACCCGGTGCAGTAAACTCATGGTGTCACCCCCCCCTCCCCCCAGACTTAACGATAGATTTCTTCTTGTTAAAAGAATAACAGTGACATGAACAAAAAAAAATATTAAAGGTACATATATTTAAGAACTGCTGTAACAAAGTTATGTTATAGTTATTTTTTTACATAAATGTTCATATAAATGTTCCTTTCCTGGACTTGAAAGCTGCACCCTGTAAATCATTTGATTAAAATCAATATCCTTCCTCGTATCAATTTCAGTCAGAGCCAGATCAGAAGCCCTGACTGTCCCATGGTGGATCGTAAATAGTTCTTGATAAGCCTTAGTTTTAAAAAGTTCCGCTCACATAAAGCCAGAGACACAAAGATTTTAAGAAAAAGTTGAACGCTTTGCAACAGTTTTGGTAGAGATGCAAGTCCAATTCAGCTATGAATTTCAAAGCATGAAAGACTGACCAGTCCATGACTTTGTGAAATTCATTATCAGCTGTCGTTAGGTGTCTTCTAAGCCTTGGTATTTCTTTTAAAAGTACAGCATAGAAAGAGGTTAATTTTTGAACGGAAACCAATAACTTTTTTTCAATTGTTGATAACACACTCTTGGATTGAACAGCCCGAAACATATCTGTTACTTCCTTGATCGCTAGTGATCTGATTCAGATGGGATTCAGAATGGAAGTGATCAATACACTCCAGAATCTCACGACTGTTTTCTTCTCTCAGAGATATTACAGCATCTATTAATTGGTCTCCGGCCATTCTTTTCTAAAACCTTAATCTTTTCTCTATGAAATTCCACACTAGTCTGAATTTTAAAGTGCCTTTCCAATAGCATGTTCTACCAATTGACAGCACTTTCCTGCAGAAACAATCTTAAGGCCAATTGGTTGGTCACCAATTTGGTCTGTAGATACTGATGTGTAAGATTCAGTTCCTCAAGTAGATCAGCCCAAAAGTAAAGGTATCAGATAAACGTGAAATCACAGACAGCATGTGAAAGACCTTGTGATATACCTTTTGTAACAAAATTTGTCAAGAGGATCTGAAGCTTCAATTGCCACCACATAATCATCAAACTCATATTTCACTGTTTTAACAGCAGCATGATGAGCACTCCAACGTTTTGTTGACAGTCTTTTCAGACACATTCCAGTGTGTTCAATTAGAACATTCCATCAATGAGTGGATGCAGCAAAGAAGGAAAATATTCTTTCATGAGTACTGAAAAATGTAATGCATGAAGCATTTTCTGCGAAAGAGTGTTGACCACACAAGTTAAGCGATGTAACACGCATCCATTAAAAATAACTTTCTTATTAATTCTTTTCATAAAGGCTCGAACACCTCCATGGATTCCAAACATTGCGGCATCATTATCGTAACCTTGAGTTCTGCACATTGTGTCTAACACATCATGTTTTGGATTTGTAAGAATGAAAGAATTGAGGTCATCAGCTTTTTGTCCTCTTAACGGGAAAAATCACAGAACATTTCTCTCACTTCAATTTTCCCATTGTTGATTTTAGCATATCTGATCTTTTCAGACATCTGTTCAGTGTGTGGTACAACAGGTGTACTTTCGAACATAATTCCAACATACCTCGCAACCTTCATATCCATGAAAAGCATCCCCTTCCAATGATTTTCAAGAACATTGATAAATTCATTTTCCGTTTTTGGTGAAAGGTAAGATGCGGATGGTTATTACTGTATATGTACTCCTTTAGGTGATCTGTTAGCACTGGGTCATATTTAAATATCATCTCAAATATTTAAAGAAAAGGTTCCTTTTTTCAGTGAAAATTCATCTTTGTTTTAACCACGAAATGCTCGATTTCGCTTTTCAAGAAACAATGTGATATGCAAGAAATAAGATATCCAGTAACCTGTACAGGATGTCCCTCCACTTTTTCTCCTCCCTTTCCATCACAACAATGCTTTCGGCGTTATTTTGTGTGTGTGTATCCTAAGTCCTGCTGCCAATGCCTTCAACCTTTCAAGGCCACATAGGTGCTCTTCTGATGCTTCATGATTTTGTAATTTTGGGCTCAGTTTCCACCACTTATCAAAGCCAGTAACAGATTTTGATGTTGTTTCTGTAACATTAATAGTAAATAATCTAAAGTAAAACGGTGAATAAGCAATCCCCGATCGCATTGTTTTCTCGGCATTGGGCATCATTCCGTAGAACCATCGTTTTTTTAGTCGGAGCACATCTCTGGAACAGGTGCATTTCAGAGAGAAGCATTTGATAAAATGTGCCAGTTTTTGTCATTAACCATTACTTTTATCGTATCGTGGTTTTCAAGACAACAAACAAAATAATTACTTACTACAGTTCAAAACAAACGGATCACTATCCAAAATACAACACAGAAATGTGGCAGGTGAAACCCAACAGTCGAAAGATGACAATCGTGCTAAAATGTTAAGGGGCGGTGCTTGTGACGAATCGGGGATAATTTTAATTTTGTTTAGTATTTCTAGGTTTCGATGTATAATATTATTAAGGTCTTCAATAAACCCTTTTAAAAATATATTTAAATAAATAATAATGAGCAATAAAGAGATTGAAAATTGTGTTAAAGATATATATATATATATATATTTAACCCTATAAATGGGTAATTCATTTGAAATGTTTTTAATTTTTACCGATTCGATTCTTGTACTTTGGATCGCCCAACCACATCGTATTTGGTATAAATGAAAAGCTTTATTTCTCATAATTTAGATAACATAGATTTTGTCACATACAGAAGTTACCGAATACTTCAATCGCGTTGAATAATGACATTGTTTTTCTTATCTAATCATAGGGTCAACTCATTTCTGACGCATCAACCTCAAACTCTTAATAAAGCACGCCTTTGGATTGGTTCCATTTTTAACAAATGTACGTGTCATCAGTTATCCTTTTATGAATCTCGGTTAGACCGAGCAGTGTGTGCTCTGTCAGACCGAGAAGTGTGTGCTCTGTCAGCCCGAGCAGTGTGTGCTCTGTCAGACCGAGCAGTGTGTGCTCTATCAGACCGAGCAGTGTGTGCTCTGTCAGACCCAGCAGTGTGTGCTCTGTCAGACCGAGCAGTGTGTGCTCTGTCAGACCGAGCAGTGTGTGCTCTGTCAGACCGAGCAGTGTGTGCTCTGTCAGACCGAGCAGTGTGTGCTCTGTCAGCCCGAGCAGTGTGTGCTCTGTCAGCCCGAGCAGTGTGTGCTCTGTCAGACCGAGCAGTGTGTGCTCTGTCAGACCGAGCAGTGTGTGCTCTGTCAGCCCGAGCAGTGTGTGCTCTGTCAGACCGAGCAGTGTGTGCTCTGTCAGACCGAGCAGTGTGTGCTCTGTAAATATACATTTTTTTAAAATTGGATTTCACCCCTAAAATGGTATCACGCGGTGCGGCCCTAATCCCTAGGTACACCACTGTTTATTAGGTCCATGCATATTGGGGAAAGAAAATAGGGTGTGTACATTTTTACGCAGATGTCCATATCTTTAAATCCTCTGATATTACGGTTATGGAAAAGAGATGTTACATTCTCTTTTTTTTTTTTAAATGAACATAGAAAATCCATGAATTTAACAAAACGTGGGAAAATTTACAAAAAGTGTACCCATGAATTTCAAAACCCAATAACTTTACACAAGAGAAAATTTAATTTAGAAAAATAGAGAATGGTTAAGATTTTCTTTTAAAAAATGAAATATATTTTTGTTTTTAGTTTGCGAAAAGTAAAGGGGGTGTACATTGTTTTATGAGAATAATAACATTTCTGTTATAAGGATACGTACGGCTCTTAAAGACGAGAAAATCGGTTAAGAAAGTCTCCTTTAGATTAAATAATGATTTTCCGATATGGGTGGAAACAAAGGCAAAAGTTTGGTTAAATGTTCTGGTTCTGGTAGGGTACGTTGCTGCATCCATGTACTGGCATATGTGCAACGGTTGGGGAAGTGATGCGGCTATCTTAAAGGCTCCTAGCCAATGCCAGAGCAGCCTTGAAACTTTCGATTGATGTCGAGTCTACGGCAGGCTTTTTCCAGGTGGTTCCAAGCAATTATTGTTCGTGGCAAGAATGATTATTTATATTGGAATGTGTTACACCGAGGCACAGTGAAGCATTTACTATTTTCCGGATGTAACTGCTCATGGAGTTGTCAGAGGTGAAATCAGTGTTTTTTTAGCCTTTGGCTCTGATTAAGCGACCTGGCTTCTGTGGGGGTGAGATATGTGTTCGCTGGGATGGTCGGCACTAGCAACGTGACAATTTTTATAGAAATTTCAGGCGGAGCTTTTCTCGTGTCTTTGAGGGAGTGAATGTCCAATCTTTTTAAGAGGTCCATGACGAAGCCAGGAGTGGTGGATTTGTAGTCACTTGCGATGAAGCGCACTGCGTTACCTTGTATTCGCTCCATCTTTTCCACGTCTTGCTTTAGGTATGGGTCCCAGATGATCGCACCATATTCTAGTAGTGGACGGACGAGTGCGAGATAGGCATTTCGTTTGCAGCATGTTGGGCAGTGGCGCAGATTTCTTGGAATGAAACCAAGTGTGGAGTTGTTTAGTGAAGATATAAGTATATGAAATTTCGTTACTATAAAATGTATTTAAAATGGTATATAGAGTTTTTTTTTGTAAATGTAAGATTAAGTTTTCACAATTTTCAGAGAAATAAAATAGTTCAGGGGCACGAAAAATGATAGTGAAGGCAATTATTAGCGATTTTAAAACACATGACATCTAATTTATTCTTCAAGCGTAGAATTCAACCATCAATGATTTCCTTTAGTGACAATAATACTTCAATTAGTAATTTTTTTTTTAGGGAATGTAAAATCAAATTAGAAGGGGGGAAAAGTAATTAAGGGACGTGAAATAGGATAAGGTGGGCGTATAATATATAGCAAAAAAATAACTTTATGATGTTAGAAACGTAGTCGTCATTACATAGATACTTCTTTTTAAAATGAGGAATGGTGATGAGTTTTCGTAATATTAGTTATAAACTATCGCACTGTGCCTGCCATTTTGATCTCGATAATATCGGATGATATTTTCTAGTATATATAAAAATCAGCTAGGGCAGGCGTCTCAAACTCGAATTATCCGGGGGCCGGAGGTGGTATAATCTGAGTGACACTGGGCCGCATCAAGTTTTCCACAAAAAATCTTTATAAATTCACTAAAGTACAACTGTTATAATCTGCTCAACCTTAATTAATAACAAATTTAAATGTAAAGGGTTCCCAAAAACTAAGCTTCACTTACTTCCTCCTTCTCATTGTAGCCAAAACCCTGTTAAAGTTCATAGTGCAAACGAGCTTTTCATAAAGACAGGTACTTCCAAAACGGCACATGATACGCTCGAACAACCTGGAAATTTTAGAGAATGTGTAGGTTATTTTTCTCATAAATTGTTCAAGCTTGTCTGTTTTTCCATTCACCCCTTGAACTCAGCCTTGAGTTTAAAATTGCATTGAATATCAATTAGCTCCATTTGAGGCGCAATAGATGGGTTGGGGGGAGAGGGGATCTTCCACATTGAATGAGAAAGGGTCAGAAAAAATGTGAAAAGTGGCACTGTGTGTTTTGAAGTCTGATACCTGTGATCAAATTCTTTGCAATTGCATCAGTAACATTATGACTGAATGCTGTGCCTGAGTCAAAGAGTACTTTGCATGTTGGGAAATGGCAGAGTTCCTCTGAGAAAGCTGGTCTTTCCATGACACAAGTTTTGTGCAGAATGCACTGACATTGTCAAAGCAACTGACAAGCTGCCCTTGTAACTTCTTGTTGAGTACATTCAGCTCCTGAGTAATGTCAATAAGAATAGCCAAGTCCATGATCTGATTGGGATCACTTAGTACAGGAGCAACCACCCCATCCTTCTCTGCTATCAACTCCAAAAACCTTTCCAAGACATTGCCCCTGCTAAGCCAACGTACCTCGGTGAAATAGATAACATCCTCATATACTGACTCTATTTCTTCTTAAAAGGCGCTAAACTGACGGTGCTTTATGTCCTTTGATCTGAGAGAATAAAATTTAATTTTTTAACGTAGAAAAGGCCTATTTTGAAAGTAACCAATCTGACAAGCTCGGGATTTCCCTCACTCTTCACTCGTACACACTTGCGGGCATTTTAATAGGGATTCTTAGATACTGTGTCAGATTGCTACGATTTACACAATTATGGTTCGGCATTACCCACTAAGTGAATTTTTTATCTTTTGATACATGTATATACAATATTCGAAGCCCGTTTTCTTAAAACCGCACTTTGGCCATATTTGTGTCATAAAATGCCTTAAAATAAAAACTTTTATTCCAATTTTCAGACGGTTTTTACCAATTATAATCAGTGTCCAAACTTATAAAACTAAAATAATAATCAGATTTAGGCTAGTCGGTGAGATTCGATGGAGGGTCACATTATAAATATAAAAATTGGGAAAAAGCGCGGGCCACATAAACGCTAATATTTGCTGTAAGGTTACAAAATATCGTCTTGCGGGCCGCAAAAGTCCGCGTGCCGCGAATAATCGAATTCATTTAAATATGTCCGGAATATTAAAAACAATTATAGCGATTTTTATATATTATTTGACGGAAATCGAATACATTTAAATGCACAATAAATAAAATATATATCAGCTTTAATTTTAATTTATATTGAAGAATTATTATTATAAATTACAAATACTTTAAAAAAAAAACACAATTTCAGAACTATTTTAAGAATTTTATCTAATTTTTAAAAGTTATATTTTTTATCAATAAATTTCATAGACCTGACCAAGTCACTTGGTAAGTCGAAGTGACCTTTTCAGTATCCTGCAAAGAATAGGTTGTCCTCCACGACTGCTAACAATAATACAGCCATTTCACAAAAACATGCACAGCACAGTAACTTTCAATGGCACTGTCTCTGAGTCATTTCCAGTTAGCAGTGGAGTAAAACAGGGTTGTCTACTGGCACCAACGCTCTTTTCAATATTCTTTTCGATGCTCCTTCAATTTGCTTTCAGTGACTGTGAAGATGGAGTGTACGTCCACACAAGATCTGATGGAAGACTGTTCAATATCGCCTATCACATGCTTGTAAAGAGTTTGGACAGAAAACTCATGTAATGATGCAAGAAGCACCGTCCCCTCCAATCATATCTATTGAGGGTCATACTCTTTCGGTTGTTGATCATTTCATATACCTAGGATCCAATATTTCTAGTTCTCTCTCCGTTGATGAAGAGACCAATATCAGGATTGCAAAAGCAGCAGCAACTATGGCTAAACTGAGTAAGCGGGTGTGGAATAATCTCAATCTAACTGATAAAACAAAAATAAGTGTCTATCAGGCATGCGTGCTTAGCACGCTCCTATATGGTAGCGAAGTGTGGACCACATACACCAGTCAGGAGCGGAAACTCATTAGCTTCCATCAAAGATGTCTGCGTCGCATTTTGCGCATTCGTTGGCAGGACAGGGTGCCTAACGTGGAGGTCTTGGAACTTGCACACATGTTTAGCACATGTTTAGCATATTCTCCTTTCTTATCAAGAGAAGCCTTCGCTTGTTAGGTCATGTACAGAGCATTAGGGAAGCCAATTTTGAAATAAATGAATGGGAGTCCATTGCCGAACATCGCTCCAACTGGCGTACAGCAGTGTTTGGAGGATTGAGAAAGGCAGAAGTTACTCGATACGAGGCCGTCGAATCAAAAAGAACAATTCGAAAATCAAGAATTTACCGGGTTTCAACATTCTCCTGCGAGGATTGGCCTAGTGAGTCACTCGTCAAAGTGTAGAACTATATAGCTACTCCATCGTCTCGCGTAGACGGAAGGATGCCATAATAATAATATTTTTTATCAATAAATTATTTTTTAAAGAATTATTTTTATTAAATCAAAGTCACAATTGTAAGGAAAACCAAAACATCTGCTGTTTTTAATGCCTTATAACATTGGGAAATTAAATTAAAATAAATTTGATCTAAATGTTTTAAAACAATATCAATTTAACATTTTCGATTGAAATAAAAGATAGGAAAAAAATATCAAAAGTGCACAATTTTAACTTGCAAATAAAAAGCTTAAATTTTGTTTGGTTAAATAACCGCGGGTGACAGAACTGATAATGTATTTTCCACTTTTTAAAAGTAAAATAAATCAATATAATTGATTGCTTTTCAAATTGTTAATAAAACACTATTTTTTTAAATTTTTATTTTTAAACTTTAAAAAGTTGTTACTTATTTACATTTAACAAATATACTTTTATGAAATTTTTGAAGTGATAAAAACTTAACGGTTAAAAATATTTTAATAGTAAAATGCCGTTTCAGTTAATTAGTGTAGCGAAACTTCATAGCCAAATTGCATTCACTAATTGACTTATCACTCATCAAAATAAGAAAAAAACAAATGAAGTTCCTAAAGGTTCATTTTGATATCTATATCGCTAAACACAATTATGCGACAGATTTGAATTTTTGGTATAGTATTTTTTTATATTAAAATTTATAATCATAATATTTTAATATAAGGAATTATGCATATAAGTTTTTAAAAGAAATATAAAACAATGAATGGTAAAATGGACCACGAACAAGAATTTTAATTAAGTTTAGTGACGTGCAAAAAATGTGTGGTTGTGTACATAGGGGGCTACATGGTTTTATTAATTTTGAAAATAAAATCGCCCAGTGTGTGGTGGGGGGGGGGGGGGGGGGGGGCGCTATTCGATACTTTCATTTTGCCCCAGGCAGCACAAGATACGCCTCAGAGTAAAGGGATGGATTTTTATAAATAATTAACCTTCTTAGGTACTTATATATTTGGGGATAGGAAATACTTCGATGACAATATCTTTAAATCTAATGGTATTATAGTCGTGAAAAAGAGATGTTACAATCTCTTTTTACCAATAAACAACTTTTACCAATTAAGGAAACTAATGGCGTTTACCCTTCCATGGGATTCCCGTTGACAAGTCAGTGGTGGCTTGTCAATTAGGAGGCTTCGGCCACTTACCCCCATCGATGTTACTTAGGGAATAAGACCACTGTTGTGTGTCCTGCATAAGCAGACAAGGCATGTGCTCGGTACCTGCCGTAAAAACAACAGCACCTACAGGGATGCCAGCTGTAACGTTTCTCAATTAGAATTTAAGGCAGAGACAGGGTAGGGATCATTATTACTAGTTGCCGTTAATGGATATGAGCCTGGAGGCGAAAGGTGGTAACCTCTAGCCCAGGGGTCTCAAACTCAAATTATCCGGGGTAAAAAAAATAAAAAAGTAAGTGATTAAAAATTCATTAACGTACAACTGTTACAATCTGCTTCACATTTTTTAAAATAACAAAAAAAAAAAAAAAAAAACAATTAAAAATTAAGGGTTCTCATAACTAGGCTACTCCTTGTTGCCAGAAACCTGGCAGCTCTTCTTGGAGATTTAGAAGCCAACATAATAAATGAGACTGCAGTTGACAGAGAGGGATTTCCAAAATTATGTTGTAATTTATGAGTTATGAAATATTATATGGCTCGATAATTTAAAATAATAATGCAATATGTGACCGACCATGGTGGTTTCAGACATCAAAGATAGTTTTTCGCTAGCGTTGAAAAAAGACGGTTGGTAACAAAGACTTTTGGCTGAGATTAAATAAACAAACATTTTTAAACAGTTTTAGTTATATTAAATAAATCTACATTAATGTTGGCTAAAATAATAAAAAACACACTGCACATTTGTATGCTAAAGTGAAGGCAAACAAGACATCCAAACTGATCATCACATCAGCCCTAAACTCCACAAGTAGACCCGCCGTCATCCCGTAACCCCTAAACTCCACAAGTAGACCAGCCGTCACAGTGCCCACCATTGTTAACGGCCTATGTCCTTAGCAATAAAATAAAATTCGCGGTGATCTAGTGTAAAAATATACAGCTAATAAATGCTATGAAAATAATAAGCTTAAATAAAATAAAAATAAAATAAAAATGAAAATATAGTGATTCCCATAAGCGATTTGAAAAATAAAACTTGTTCAAACAGAAAGCATGGGCAGGCAATATTTATAAATTATTGATGCGAAGAATGTTGCTAATTTAGGGACAATGAAATTTGATTTTTTTTTTTACATAAAAGGCCTTTTTGACTAACACTATTTTGAAAGTGACCAAGCTGACAGGCTCGGAATAATCCCCCACTCGTCACTCGCACACACTAGCGGATATTTCAATAGAAATTCTTTGATACTGAGTCAGATTACTACGATTTACACACTTGTGGTTGTGCATTACTCACTAACTGACTTTTTAAACTTTTTATATATGTAACTAGCGAGTCCCCGGCATGCGTTGCAATGCCACTCAAAGAAAGAAAGTGTTTGCGATTTAATTATGTTTCTTGAAGAGCTTTTAAATACACACATTTTTGTTTTGTTTTTCCGCCTGGTGCATACACGAATAAATTAGATGGTTTTCCGACACGTGACCAGGCCATATACAGCTGTCCATGTGAGAAGCATGTGTTTTTCAAATTTAGTCCACACACTTGTAGTGATTGTCCTTGTGCTTTGTTAATGGTCATTGCAAATGCGAGTCGCACCGAAAACTGCAGACGTTTGAATTCAAATGGCATATATGTTGGAATCATTGGAATGCGTGGCAAAAGTACATCTTTTCATTTAAATTTTACATTTAAAATAGTAGCTTCGATGATATAGTTGATCATCGCTTGCCCTGAAAGCTTGATACCGTTGCAAAGTCGAAAGGGATTTATGTTTCGTAAAAGAATGATAGGAACTCCAATTTTCAGTGTTAAAACGTGCGACGGGATGCCTGGCAAGTCAAGTGAATTCAATAATTCCGTTGGGTAATTGACAACTTCCTCTTTATTCAACACTGTATCGATGGATTTATACGTTGTCGTTTTGCCTGGAATTTCATTTTGAATGCTTAAGCTGATGGCATTGACATCGTTATTTTTGGCAGCTAATATTGCACGTGAACTGATCGACTGATGATTTTTGTAATTTTGTGTGACATTTGGAAAAACTTTATGAATGAATTCGTTCGGTGGTTGCTGCAATTTTACAGAAGCTTGTTGGCCATGTAAAACATTATGTGGACTCATCGATTGTCATTTCCCCATTCCCAATGTCCATTATTTGTTTTGCGAAACGTTCAGCGGATGCATCATTGCATATTGGTTTTCAAAATCAATTTCTGCACATGTTTCCATAAAACTAATGATTTGGGACACCTTTTTAATTCATCGGCAGCTGTTGAACGTGGTATAACTTTTAGAGTTTTTCGAAAATCACCAGACAATTCAATAAGTGCACCACAGAAGAACTGTTCATTTCTTCTCAAATCTTTTAGTGTTCGATGAGCGCTTCCAGTGCTTTTTTGCGCGCCATAGTACATTCGTCCGATATAATGAGTTGACATGTTTGGATTAATTTAACCATTCCAAAATTTTTATTTGATTGCAAGTTGGTTTTCACAGTGATTTTCATATTCAACGGCAGTTTCAGTGCCGAATACCCCGATCGGCCAACATCCAAAAGAGTTGTTGCAATTCCAGATGATGCAATAGCCAGTGCAATATTTTTTTGTAAACGTATGGTTGCCAAAATAATTTAAATTAGGACAGTTTTGCCTGTGCCTCTAGGAAATATAATACACCGCTTCGACTTCTAATTGCATGAACAATTCTGTCATAAACTATGCGTTGTTCTGGAACTGATTTCGGAAGATTCATTTGAACAAAAGTACCTAATTCGTCGATTTCAAGGTGGGTTTATCGTTACAAATCACGATGGAAAAGTATGTTTGCAGATCGATTCAGAGCAGCCATTCACAACTCAACCAATGCTTTGTTAGTGATTGCTAAACATTTATCCTCAATCGACACCAATGCCTCATTATACATGTTTGGTGTTAACTGAATATCCTTAGTTTGATTCGTTGCACTCAAATGATGTAGGATGTCTTCTGTCGTGTAGTTTTTTGTATTTCGTCCAAAGATCTTTTGGATTGGATGGAAAGCACATTGTCAATATGATTGCAAACAAAGTTCATATTTGCTATGGTTGAGCAACATTCGATTCATCAGAGAACGAAGTGTCCCAATGAGCATCTTTCCTAGAAGATTTAATTATTGTCAAGCTTCACGATAAATGGCACATACTTGACCGTTTATTGTTCTTAATTCTTGGAAGGATGCTGGTCCACGTACGTTGATTAACAGTAATCGCAAGTAAAAGCCTTCTGCATTGCATTGTTTGAGTGAACAGTGTACAGATGGCCTAATGCGTCGTTTCAATTTAATTTTTTTTTTCAAATGCTTAACCCTGTTTGCAACGTTGAAAATTTTGCTGATGCATTCCTTTTGAAATATGTTGGCCCTTCAGAGTAAAATAGTGTATCTTCAAACATATCATTCCCGCACAACGAGAAAAATGCAGTTAAGGTTGTTGGCGGAGGTGACAATGCCCTTACACGTGCCTTTTCTTTTGTGAAGTACACGCGCTGTCCACTTTCAAGCTGTAATTCCAAAAGAAAAACTATTGGATGGCGTTCATGGATTTGAAATGATAAAATGTGACATACTGCGTTATTGCTATTGATGTAGCGTCCAAGTTGTTATGGTTGACTTCATCGATTTGATCCAGTTGATATTTTCAATCAAAAACTGCCATATCCCTCCCCTTGTTAACATATTTGCAAATGTACTTTATCGAATATCACAGAATTGCAATACTTGAATTGATGTGTGCTTTGAAAGTTTTCGAGAGTATCGGTGAATACGGTACAACCTACAATTATTGGCTTAAAAATTATTGTTTCGTACTTTTAAAATTATTGACTTGCCACCATCTTCAGTTGATCGTCGATGATTGAGTGGATAACTATCAGTGCCATTGATAGCCTCTGCAATTAAATCTCTTGGGTATCATTTCGTACATTCACATCAGACATGTATGGTGATTTTTCGTTGAGTAAGCCACATGAACCTTGAATCATGTTTTTGTTGACGATTTCTAAAAAGTATTGGTTTATGTCGCTAGTAATATCGTGACGATCTGATAATGCGTGTTCAGTTAGCAAAAAGTTCTTGTACTTGACCCCACGTAGGGTTGCATGTAAAGGTAATTAAAAATATCTGGGCGGCCATATGCGCGAACATATGTGATTGCATCTTGTGCGTATTCATTCAAGTGTTTTGGACTCCTTATAAATATGGCCGGTAGTACAACAATTTTAATCAATTCATTTGGATTCATATTGCAATCATTCACAACTGCATCACGTAAATGAATGTACTCTTCGGAACACAACTTGTTTTAATTTAAACGAATGTAGAAGAGTCGTTCGGTTTCGATTTTTGCATCCAAATAACAATGTATTGATGGAACAATTGTCGACATTTTAAGATATGATTTTCGGCATTATTAAGAATCATCAATTGATATGAATATTAATTAATGGCACTGACTTTCTTATTCGATTTCTCAATTTTATATTGAAATATCTATCTTGTCCTTGCAAAATAAAATTCGATATTTCAAACCGTCGTATGAGCGATGAGTTTTTTAGACTCACAATTTCTGCAATGAAAAATTATATCACTTGAGTTAAATTCTTCGACAACTATAACGATCGTCACTTTACTCAATGTTGGCGCATTGTATTCTCTATCATGTTGGCTGACAGGTTTTTTTTGTCTGCTTTAAAGCAGACTACAACTTTATAGTCATCAGTCGGCATCTCTTCAAGTGCAATTCTGAACAAATGAATTAATTCGTTGTGTTGCAAAATATATTTTGCAATGCAGCAAAATTTTCTCGTTTAGTCCCCGTATTGATATGACAATGTTGATCGATTTGTTAATCAGTAAATAAATAATAATAATGAAATAAATTTGAATAAATGTGTGATCTGTGTTTGGCATTGGCATCAGAGATCCTGCACGATGATAAATTAGGCCTTGCACTTTAAACTTTGGCATGTAATTATCACGAAAGGTAATTGTTGCAGCGAACGATGTCATTTTGGAAACATGAATTGTACTTGCGTATGTTTTCAAAGAAATGTTTCGATTAGCTTGTGTAATATATTACCAATGTTGATAATGGTTCGGATGGAGAATGTAATTTTGGCAATTTCACCTTTCTACCCGCGCATCAAATTCCCGCTGTTTCATTCTTAAATTTGAGGGCACTGCAATACACGGATAATTTATCAACTTGAAAAAAACCCCACTTGTATGAAGATTGTAATCATAGTTATCACCGTAATGGAATGTAATTCAGCGTGCATTGTTCGTATGGATTGAGCAGTGCGTACTCTATCGGTATCCAGTCTTGCTTCCCGTTTCTCAACTGTTTCAGACGAACGGATTTGAGCATTGCGTAAAAAAAGGTTTCCTGCCTCGGTTTTGAGCATTGCGTATTCGGGCGGTTTCCAGTCTTGCATCTTATTGCTCCATTGTGTCAAAAGTACGTTTTTGAGCATTAATTACGCAAGAGGTTTCCAGTCTTGCTTTCCGTTGCTCGAATGTTTCAGACGAACTGGTTTGAGCATTGCGGACACGAGTGGTTTCAAGTCTTACTTCTCGGTTCTCGACTGTTTCAAAAGATCCTGATGATTTTTTCTTTCGTGCTTGAGGTGTAGAAAAACCAATACATTTTCGTTTGGGTTGCACTATTGATCTGACAGCGAAAGTATTGCTTTGGGACAAACATTACAAATGGATATGATATCTGTTTGTAGATTTCGATTGGCAATGGCAATTTCACAATTATCATCTCTTGTTAGGTCACACACAAAATGAAATATCGCTGTTTGTATTTGATTCAATTAATTTTTCGATATTCCTAACGTTAATAATTTTCACATGTTAGGATCTCCCATCTTTTTACATGAAAACCTCCCACAATAGGTATGTTTATTGTTAGTTGTAGAATTCCAGTTATATAGGGGTCACATTAAGCTATAAATCATAAATTCCATTGTTAAAATCTAGATATAACCATAATTCAATGCCTTTGTTGTCTAAGGGGCAATTTAATTACTTAAAAACCATCGATTCATATCAATTTTTTTTTCATTTAAAAAAAAATCCGAAATTCTAACACTCTATTAAAGAATTACTAAAGCATTGCTATTTAAAGCCACAACACGTTTACAACGTCATATCCGATTCTTAAATACTAGCGAGGAAACGGCATGCATTGCAATGCCAATCAAAGAAAAACTTTTTTGTGTTTTAATTACGTTTTTGAAGAAATGTTTAAATAGAAAATATGTTTTTCTTTTTTTACCTCTTGTGCGTACACAAATAACTTATATTTTTTTTCGGCGCTTGAACAGGCCACATACAGCTGTCCACATGAGAAGCATGGATTTTCAAAATTTATTCCACACACTTGTAGCGATTGATCCACCCATGCAGCAGCTTTGTTTGAAATTATATTTATATAGCTCACAAAATTGTTTAAAAAAATTAAGCCCCCGGCACCAAACACCAAATTGTAAAATGGTTGTATTAATTAAGAAACATTATTATTATGTCACATAAACTGAAATGTCGCTGGCATTTTATTAAATTTCTTCCACTCATGCAATTGCTCTATGTGAAATTATAGGTCTATAGCTCCTATAAGGAAAAAAAATAATATGCGGCTCGGGAACAATAATTTCCCAAAATCTTAGCACAATCGGATGAATGGTATAGGAAGCATACTGAAATTATATTTAGCTCATTATAGTATATCAGAAAAAAAAAAGGAATTTAGGTCTTGGGACCAAAACAGAATATTGTAAAATGTGTTTAATAATTCAGAAAAATTACGGGCCTATGCACAGCAACTCACAAAAGTTTTATCGGAATCGGATAAATGGGAAAGTAGCGCATACGGGACTATATATATATATATTATATACATAAATTAATTTTACATATTTATCAACATAGTTTACTGAATAAAAGATACCATTTGCGCAACTATTCAAGAAAACTTTCTGTCTACCATCCATCCAATGATTGATTGATTGATTTGATATTTATATCGCGCTGGTTTCCATGCTACCTAGCATGCTAACAGCGCTCTGGTCCCCCGAAATCCATTTTTCGAAAAAAAAAGGTTTTCATTGTCTATCTGTCTATCTGTCTATCTGTCTATCTGTCTATCTGTCTATCTGTCTATCTGTCTAGCTGTCTATCTGTCTATCTGTCTATCTGTCTATCTGTCTATCTGTCTATCTTTTTATTTATATATCTATCTTTCTATCCATCTCTCATCTAAGAAAGTCTTAACCCATCGCTATTTTGAAAATAAAATTTTCGCTGGTTTAAAATGAATGGGTTTGATATTTATGGGTATAATTGTGTAAATATACTTATGTTTTATAAACGTCATTGATTTTCTTAGTTGCTGAAATGAGAATATAGCATCTATTTTACCCAGCTGTAGCATCATTGAATTTAAAGAAATTGCCATCAACATACAATTGTAAATATTCCTAACCCCCACATATATATGTACCTAAAAAGGGTAATTATTTGTCAAATTCATTTTGAGGCGCATCGTGTGCTGCCTTGAGCAAATGAAACTAATCGTATTACTCCTCTCCCCCCCTCCCCCACCCCCCACCCCGCTACCAGAGTTGTAAAGAAATGACTAAAACCATCAATAGGAATTTAACCCCCTTTGATACGCAAAAAAGCATTATGCATTTCACATGTTATGTTCATATTTGGATGAGTGATAAGTGCATTAGTGAATGCTATTTGGATATGTAGTTTCGCTGCATGGATTGCATTAAACGGTATTTGAGTATTAAAAGTATACTTAGCGGGTACTTTTTTCACTTCAATATAAATAACATTAAGTTTATTTTTTAAAGAATGAAAGGAAAACAAAAATTAAGTGTTAAAAATACGATGCTAAAGTTGTATTTATTAATTTTTGAAGGCTTTAGCAAATTCAAACGCAATCTATTATATGTATTAATTTTACTTTTAAGAAGGGTAAAATACATTATCAGTTTTGTCACGCACGCTTATAAAATTAAAAAAAAAACAACATCTTAGAGCTCTAGCTAAAATAGGCAATCACGCAATGACGTCATTTGCGTAATTATTTATATCAAATGTATTTTATTTTTATTTCGCATCATTAACAACGCACTAAAATACGCACTAAGAATAACAGATGTTTGGGTTTTCCCGATAAATGTGATTAAGGTGCATTCTGAGATCATAATATTTTGATTAATATATTTTTCATAACTTTTTAATTCGGATAAAATGATTAAAATAATTCCTTAGTTGTCACTTTAAATGTATTTGTAATTTATAATGATAATATTTAAATTTTTGCTAAAATATAAGTGGAAAGACAATATTTTTTGCGCATGTAAATTTATTCGATTTTCGTAAAATAATAAAAAATAACTATGATTAGGAATCGGAACGTACTTAAATCAAATTTCCCTTTTGGTGTTATGTCACACAAGCTCATTCTTGTCTACTAGAATAAATGACCCGATGTTATCGGGATAATAATGGTAGATCCTTTGCGATAATTTCTAACTGCTATTGCAAAAATTCATCACAATTCATACATTTAAAAATGTAATGATATTTACGTTTCTAACATCATTAGTTTTGAGAAGTATTTATGTGCTATATATTATACCCTACTCCTTTTCACACTCCTAAACTACTTTTCCCCCCTCTAAACATTAGCTTAAATTACACAGTCTAAATTATTACTAATTATATCAATTTTGTCACTAAAGAAGTTAACTTAAGGACAATTACTACGTTAGAGAAATACTTTAGGTTTACCCCTTTTCACGACCGTGAATTACAACTTTTTTTCTCTAAAAATTGTTTTTAAAAACTTGCCTTAACTTTACACAAAAACTCTATATATGACCTAAAAATATTTTATATTATAGGAATTCGATATATATTGATATCTTCTGCAAAATTAAAAAAAAAATATATATAGTATCAGAAAATCGTAAAACAAAGAATTATTTTATCTAAAGAAGAACGTCGCAACCGTTTTTCCACGTCCATAACAGATTTGAGTGTTTTTATTTTTTAAACTTTAATTGTTTAATCTCATAAAATACAAATCTCTTTACTTTTTGCAAAGTAAAAGCAAAATTATATTAATTTTTTTTAAAAAGTAAATATTAATCCATCTCTATTTTTCAAAATTAATTTTTCTATTCTGCAAAATGATTGGATTTTGATATTTATGGGTATACTCATATAAAAGTACCTAAGATTTGTTAGCGCCATTTATTTTGTTAATTGGTAAATATACGTATATTTGTAAAAAGAGAGAGTATCATCTCTCTTTGCATATATGTAATACCATAGGAGTTAACTATGTTGTCATCCACGTAAAAATGTACACATCTTATTTCCTACCTCTAACATGTACCTAAGAAAATTAATTATTTATCAAAATCATTCCTTTATTTTGAGACTATCTTGTTCTGCCTTGAGCTAAATGAACATACACATATTTGTTAAAAGAGAGTGTAACATCTCTTTTTTCCCCAATGTAATACCATAGGATTTAAATATATTGTCATCCACGTGAAAATATACACATCCTATTTCCTACCTCCGAAATGTATGTTCCCAAGAAGGTTTATTATTTATCAAATTCATTCCTTTCTTTTCAGACGTAACTTGAGCTGCCTGGGGCAAAGTAACCACTACCCCCAAGCCCAGATTTAATTAAATTTTGAAAAATCTTCAACCGGATTGTTTGATTTGATTTGATATTTATATCGCGCTGGTATCCATGCCGCTTTTGCATGCTCACTGCCTTCTGGTCCTCCGAAATCTATTGAAACAAAACAGTTTTTGTTTCTTAAATGATTTTTATCATTTACAATTCTCCTCAAACATTGAGGCAAACTGTTCCATAATTTTGGCGCTATCACTTCAAAAGAGTGCACTCCGTAAGACTTTTTTCTGTGTTCATCCATTCTAGGAACCCTCATTAAGTACTGTGTTTAAGACCACAGGCTCTTCAGAGATACATGTTTATAAATCAGTTCCTTGAGATATTCCGGTGCTGAGCCATCTATGCAGCTGCACGACAGGGACACAATTGTAGTTAATGTAGTCCCTTCCATACCCAAACTGAAGTAATTTTCACTTCATATGGTTCGTTCTGTTTCGTTTTAGTTATAAGTGGATTAGTCAATACTATTTAGCTATGGAGTTGCGCTGCACGATTTGACTTAATCCGCATTTTCTTTTTAGAATTATATTTAAAGGTTAGTTCTTATAAACTTATAATTTAAATAAATGTATATTTTTGGAATAATAAAATGCAAAACTTTTTAATGTTAATATGCGCAGCTGAAATGTGTGTTTTTTTTAAATTTAAAAAGCAATCAGTTATATTTATTAATTTTACTTTTAAGAAGGGAAAATACATTATCAGTTTTGTTACGCGCCGTTATTAAATTTAATGAAACCTGAGAATTTTGGAGAAATAAGCTATTCGCGCTATGACGTCATTTGCATGATTATTTGGAATAAGTTCATTTAAAAATTTTATTTCGCAATATTAACACCGCACTAAAAGACGCACTAAAAACGATTGACGTTTTGGTTTTCCAGATAAATGTGATTACGGTGTAATCCTTTCATCATAATTTTTTTATTTTAAAAAAAAATTTTCATAACTTTTAAACACATATGAAATTATTAAAATATTTCCTTAGTTGATACTTGAAATGTATTTGTAATTTACAATAATAATACTTAAACGTTTACTAAAATAAAAGCGGATTTAAAATATTTTTTGCGCATTTAAATTTATTCGATTTCCGTAAAATAATAGAGAATAACTATTATTGTTTTTAGGAATCCGAACGTACTTAAATGATATCTCACTTTTGGCGTTATGGAACTCTAGCTCATTCTTATAAATATATATGGCACAAATTCAAGCTTATTTAAGAAAACAACAACAAAAACAACAATTCTCTACACTAAACATGCTAACACGTGTTTTCTCTGCTCTTACTACAAATTTGCTGTCTTTTGGCATTTGTTCAAGGGCGGTTTTGTTGATAGCTCTTTTTAAAATTATAGTGATGAAGCTCATTTAAAAAAACAACGAATTTAAGTCCCCTGGCACAAAGAAAACATTGTAAAATGGTTGCAATAATTCAGAAACCAACATATTATTTAAAACATGAACTGAAATGTCGTTATTTATTTTTGATTCAATTCCATTCCCCCATAAAAAGCTCTGTTTGAAATTATATTTTTATAGTTCAAATAAAAAAAATAATGGAATTTAGGGCTCCCGTCCCCAATCGGAATATTGTAAAATTGTGGCACTAAATTAGAAACCTGTGCAGGCATGCGCACAACAACTCGTCAAATTCTTATTGTAATCTGACAACGGGTTTGAGCATTGTGTACTCTAACGGTTTCCTGTTTTACGTCCGGTTGCTCGACTGTTTTAGACGAACGGTTTTGAGCATTGCGTACTCGGACGGTTTCCAGTCTTGCTTCCGTTGCTTCACTGTGTCAAACGTACGGACTTGAGCATTGCGTACTCAAAACGAACTTTTTAACATGTGCAATTGTGGCTAGCATGAACACATCCATCCTGATGAATTTGGAACACAAGCTTATCCTGACTTATGGCGGCACATTGACGCCACATGTAATTAACGTCATGTCTCTTTTCACAGCTTGAACCTAACTCCACCCCTCCACGTCCCGACCTATCGCAGTGGACTTAATTCTCCTCTTTTCTTTCACTCTTCCTTATTTAATCTCCCACTCAATTACTTTCTGTCACAATTCATTTGCTTCCCACATATACTAATTCTAAGCTAAGTGCTATTTTTAAATTTTATTCTGTTTTTTCTGTTGTTTTGTTCGCTGACGAAGGCGTCCTGCCGTCACGTTCGTTGTTTTGTTGCGTTCCCCTTTTCAGGTTCAACCCTTCTTTGATTTAATCATTTTATATTTTAAAAGGGTTGTAATAATTTCAACAAAAATAAAAAAAAAAAAAAAAAAAAAAAAAAAAAAAAAAAAAAAAATTGCGGGCGTGCTCGCAAATCTCACCAAAGTTTTATCGCATTCAGATAAATGGTGTAGGAGCACATACGGAAATTCTTTTTACAATGCTCATATGAGAAAAAACGAATTTAGGGTCAACGGCCGCAAATGGAACATTTTATAAAGGTTTTAATGACTCAGTTAAATGCACGGTTATATGGACAACATCACTTTAACGTTTTGTCGCAATAGCAAGAATGTTGTAGGAGCGCATACGAGACATACAAAGATACATTACAGACATTCATTTTTTTATTTTATTTAGATTTCAATTTTCGAAGAGTTTTTTTCAAAACCTTGCCATGTTCGTCTCAAAAAACTTTTAGTCCGATATTAAAGCGTATTTTTTTTTTCTCCATTTTAATCACGTCCAAACCTTCCAAACGTAATAAAAATCATATTTGGACTGGTCGGTGAGATTCCATTGAAACCGCCACGGAGGATCACATTATAGCTATGAGAATGTGGAAAATGCACTTGCCGATTTAACGATTAACTTTGCTGTCAGTTAATAATTCGTCGCAAAATATCATCTTGTGGGCCGCAAATGGCCCACGAATTTGAGACCCCTGCTCTAGCCCATGATACTTACTATGCAGCCCTGAGAAGCTCTTCCAAGGCAACCGTTTCGTCCCAGCTACTTCGCAAACTAGTAGCTTGGTAGAAACCCACTGTAGAAACCCTTTTAAAGGGTTCCCTACGCTTCCCCGGGATGGGTGAGGGAAGATATAAGTACGTAAATTTACCATCCCGACTACTGAGAAAGTCGATCGTGTGCACTGTGTTTGCACGCAGTGTTGGACCAACCGGGTGTCTTTAGATTGGTGCGGCTCCTAGCAGAACCCGATCGAGTGGACTCGGGTGGGGGGCTGTCCTGGCAAAGGGAATCTCCAACGTGCCACTGCGCCGCTCTATACCGGGCTTAGGGGGTGCTTTCAGAAGTGCATAAAGAGCATTAGCTGAACGGCCCGCTGACGCCATTTCTTAATGTGACATTTCAATGGCGCTGACCAAACATGGGTAAATTTGCATAAGTGTACCCATGAATCTCAAAAACCAATAATTTTACACACATGATAATTTAATCTTAAGAATAGAGCCATACTTTTTTTTACCTTACATTGGCGTAACGAAAGATCGGTTTATTTAGAAGATTTTCAAAAAATTAAAAATACGTTTTTATTTTTACTTTGCGAAAAGTAAAGTCGCTGTATATCTTTATGAGATTCATTAAAAAATTCCATTAAAAATGCTCAAGGCTATTATGGAGCGTTTCATATAATCCATTCCCATATTTTCCCATGGAGCAAAGGATCAAGCAGACATGTTGTGAGTTTCCTGAATGGGAACAAAATTCTGCTATCAAACTGCCGTGGTCAATCGTATGACAATACTTCAAATATGTCTGGACGCTACACTGGATTCCAAGCACGGATACGTCAATTGCACGCGTTTGCCGTGTATTTTTATTGTACTGGACACAATCTGGACTTAGTGGGCTTATAAGCTACAGAGTGTTGTCGACAAGTTCGAAAATTCTTTGATTTTGTTCAGCGCCAATATTCTTTTTTCTCAGCTTCTACACATCGATGGAATGTTCTGGTATCTTCGTAAGGACAATATCTCGTTGTCGTCAAGTGTCTGTCTGACACACTGGAGTCAGCACATTTTGATGTCGTACTTGCTGCATGATGGTTTCGAAATAATTCAAGATGCGCAGGACTCTATATCAGCTGACACTGATCAGGAAGCAAATCCAAGGTGTGAGGCAGAAGGACTAAGTAAGAAATGGAGAGCCATGAACGATCTTCCTGGCAATTATTTTGAACGACATTCTGGAAAGAGTGAACAAAACAAATAAATTCATGCAATCAAAAGATGTTGAATTAAATGTAGCCATGAAATCCTATCTTCAAGAAATTAGAAAAAAATTAAATAACTATGAAATAAAGGCCAAGAGATTGTCCAGAATTTGGAGTATAGTGATGGTAAGAAACGGAAACGAAAGGAAAGTGTCCGTCTAAGATGGACCAAAAGAAGTGACAGATCTCTCTAAACATGATACAAGTGGAAAGTTCAAGATCAAAACTTTTCTCCCTATTTTGGAATCCCTGAGCTCTGACCTAACAAAAATACACAAGCTTATTCTTGGATTGGAAATCTGTTTTCCATTTTTACTAAATTAAAAATATTGATTTCGATGAGCTAAATAAAAAAACTTCAAGAAGTATCTGGTTCTTGATGAAAAGTGTGACACTAACGCTGCTTTGTATGAACAAATAATTACAGGCTAATTGAAATCTTTATTTCCTATTGTTCAAATTGCAGTCAGATTGTTCATGTCCATGATGATACCAAATGTTCATGGAACGTTCATTTTCAAGAATAAAGCTCATAGCAAATCAGTTTCGCAGTACAATGGGACAAAAACGTTTGAACTTTCTTTTACTTATGTGCATGAAAAAATGACATCCTTAAGGCCATTGACTTATAACCAATAATATAACAATTCTATGCAAAATCATTACGGAAACAATTAAATTATGTGGATTTACATTTAATAATTTATTTTATCTGTCAATAATAATTATTTATCATCATCTGTGATTAATTATTGTTTGCTTCTGATTTTGAAACCATTATTCATTTGGAATTATTATTAATTTTTTTTTGTATAAATAAATTGAATTAATCGATGTTTAACTTTATTTAATGTTTATTTTTATTTTACATTTTATTCATCTTGGTGAGTTGGTAGGGAGCAGGAACTGTTTGTGCAACCCACACCCCCCGCTGTTTATTTATTTGTTTAGGAATTTTTATATAGCGCTTACCTTAAAGCTCTACGCGCTTTACAATTATTAAAAACATGTAAACATGTTTGAGCATGGGGCGAGTGTTACCCTTCTCACGGTCCAGGCGTGTTATGTTGCTATGGGGGTCCCGGTGCATTGCTGTGCCCAGGGCCTCTTAACGATCAAGACGACCCTGCAAGAGCTGTGTCCAAAAAGTCCTCCTCCGACTGGCTAAGTCGACGAATTCGAAGACATTTAGAAAAAGAAATAGTCTTTATAGGTTTTGGGGTGCCAGGAAGATTTAAGTGAATAGCTGTGGCTGAAAGTTGGTTTAAAGTAGGCAGAGGTGAGCAGGCTGACTTTGTGAACGGTGACCGTAATGTGACAAAACTGAAACATGTAATATTGAGCAACTCAAAAATCAAGGACCAAGGACGATATTCAAGGGAATTTCAGATTAGACGAGGCCTAAGACAGGGAGACTCACTGTCTTGTATGCTATTTAGCCTAACATTAAATAAATGTATAAGAAGCATACAGAAACAATAACAGGATACTTTCTGAGGGAAACCCAAGACCCACAAACAATGGTCACTCTCTACAATCAACACCTTCAGTATCTTGCATATGCTGATGATATGGCACTGCTAGGGAAACGTATTAAATAAATACCAAAGCCTTATTGTATTTGAAGACGCATCACCACAAGCAGAGCTGAAAGTTGACAAACAAACAAAAAATACAAGACTAAGATAACATATGAAAGTCAAATTTGGACCCTAATAAAAACAGCAGGAAACCTGTTAAACACATGGGAGAGAAATGTTCTCAAGAAAATATATGGACCACCAAAGGGTCAATATGAATGAAGAATACGAACCAACCATGAATTTTATAGTTTACATCAGGATCCCACGATAGCAGCAGAAATAAAAAAGGACAGGCTACGCTGGGCAGGGCACTTGAGAGAAAGCCAAACTACAGAGGAGTGAAGAGGGTGCATCCCCAAATCCCCAGAGGATTACGGCTCAAAGGCAGACCTAGGCTTAGATGGATAAATTGGGTTTTAAAAAATAAACAACACCTGGGAGTCCAAAAATGGAAAAGGAAAGCATTGGTTAGGTCTGAGTGAAAGGAAGTAGTGAGGCAGGCCAAAGCTTATACGGGCTGTAGCGTCACAGGGATGGATGAATGGACCGTAATGTCCAAAAATTTGACTGAGGTCTCAGAGACAAAAAATGTGAATTTAATGGAGGGATGAAAAGAGCCTACAAAGTTAATGAATAGGTCAAGTTCACACTCCTCTCCATAGTGATGACCCCAATACCATCATCAATATCCCTTTTGAAGAATTCAGGGATGCGTCCAGTGTAATCGCTTTCGACCATGTGTTCGAAATGTCACATGAATATACCTGTGTAGCTGGGTCCCATTTTAGTCCCCATAGCAAAACCACTAATTTGATCGAAAATTTATTTTAGAATTGCCCGCCAAACTCAAAACGATTTGAGGGTGTGAACAAGTTCAGTCAATCCCAGTGGAGTCGGGATCCCACCTGGAACGGGATACAATCGTGATTTCGATCACTTTTTGAATCGGGAGTCAATCAGGATCCCATCGGGAAAGTGTTTACAGCGGGATAAGGGATCCCACTTGATATCGGGATCCCATCTGCATCCAATCGGGGTCAAGATCCAATCGAGATATGTGATGTCTTTGGGTTTCGGATCGCATTGGGATCAAGAAAGGGATTACATCAGGATCAGGATCCCATCGGGTTATGGGATCCCACTTAGATATCTGGATCCCATCGGAATATGGGATCTCATTTATAATCAGGATCCCAATGGAATCACGATCCTATTGGGATCAGGAAAGGGAGCCCAACTAGATCGGGATCCCATCGTGATTTAATCGGGATTCTTTGGAGATCGTGGTCCGACTTTCATAGGTTTAGGGATCCCATCGGGATCGTGATCAGATCACAACAGGGAAATGATCCACCGGAGATCGGGATCGGAACGGGAAATGGGATCCCTTTGGGTAGTATTTCATAAATGTGTTTGTTTTTTTTTACAAGCCCATTCTTTCGATGTTAGCTAAAAGGATGTAGGAGTTGTTTTTTTCCTTATCAAACCCGGAGTCACGCCGGGTGTATTGGCTAGAAATAATTACAATGTTATCATTCCTTAATTATTTTTTTCACAAATGTTTTACCTTTGCCTAAACCTAATTGAAAATTTATTTTTGGAAATATTAGACAAGTAGGCTATTATGCATCTGTGAGTAGTGGGCTTAGAGCATTAGTCTTGACAGCAAGACGTCGAGCAATAAGGAATAACAGAATATTGGCCGACCGACAGGCAGAGTAACCGTCTGACTTCTGGTAGATGACCAAAAGCCTCAATCACTTTCGAACGAACCGAAAACAAATCGATACCGAAAATAAATCGGAAGTTACATTTCTGTTTCGGTTGAAACTGCCTCAAAAATGATTAAATGACTACTTTCAGTGCAAAAGCCGAAACCGAAGCCGAAATTCGGTCGATCTCTAGTTGTCACTTGCATCGGTTGCAACAATTTCTCAGTTCTATTTCAGTCAAACATGTTAAAGACATATAAGAAGTACACACGCAATTTGATTCAGTTACTTGGGTTGTCCATCCAACATTCTTTATTACTATTGAATATTTTTGAGGATATTACTTTGAAATTGTCAACATGTCTAATTATTTAATTTTAATGGGAAATAAGGTACACAAATATTTTTAAAAAAGTGTATTTGTTAAGTTTCCTTTCCGTATCTTTCTTTTTACTCATTTGTTAATTTGATCGGAATCTCGCATATGTAGTAGTTTTCCCATTATCATTGAAAACATTAAAATTTAGTACAAAAAATTCTATAACTACTAAATTTTAGAAACAAAAAAAAAATACATATCGAAAAATAATGTAATAAAGATAAGAATGAAAATTGAATTCAAAATGTAATGTAGTATTACCTCTCGATTTCAATTCTTTAAAATTTTCCATTAAGGAGTATTATCTTTTTTTAAGTAAATGGTACAAAATAATTAAGTAACGCGTCAAACGAGTGAGCAACATTCTTTTACAGCAGTGGATCGATGAATAGAAAATAATGTTAAAGATAAAAGTGGGCATGGCATGGGCATATTCACGAGGTTAAAGTGTTGGCTTTTGTTCTGTGCTGAAAGTACTCAGATTGGGGTGCGTTCTTTCTGGAAAAAATGAGAGTTGTTGTTATAGTTACTGCTTTCTATAAAGAAAGGTCATTTAAATTTAAAAGAACCGCGAAGAATAATATATCAATGTATCCTTAATTAAATAATGACAAAGTTTTAAAGCAAAAATAATAATAATAATAATAATAATAATAATAATAATAATTCAACTTTAGATGGTGAACATTTTGAAAAGTCACTAAACTATTATATGTCTTTTAAAAAAAGAAATGTTAAAATCGTTTGTATTGTTGGATGTGTCGAACATTGGTTTTAGGAATCCAGTTATTAGAGGGTTTTTTTTATTTTTGCATACACAATTAAAAAAAATCATTTTGACATATTTTGTAAGTTAAGTTTTTTGAGAACAGTTAAAGCAACTCCCATTTTGACAAAAGTTGGTACCAACATTTGACCTATTTTATAATTAGTAACCTATCTGTCAGATGCTCTGGAAGCGCATGAAGGGACAGTCAGCATTGGTGGCAGAACAGTCACCAACCTACGCTTTGCGGACGACATAGACGGATTGGCTGGGAACGAAGAAGAGCTAGCCAACTTGGTAAAGCGTCTCGACAAGACCTCGTCGTCCTACGGCATGCTAATCAGTGCCGAAAAGACAAAACTGATGACAAATAACACCACAGGCATCACCAACTGAAATTAAGGTCGGGGAGGAAAGGCTAAAGACTGTAGGCCGCTTCAAATACCTAGGAGCTATAGTCTCAGAAGAAGGTTCCAAGCCCGAACTGATGTCCAGGATTGTGCAGACTGCAGCAGCACTAAATAGGCTCAAGAAAATATGGAATGACAAAAATATAGCCCCCAGCGCCAAAATCAGGCTGATGCGCTGATTAGTCATCTCCATTTTCCAGTATGCCTGCGAATCCTGGACATTAACTGTAGATCTTGAAAGGAAAATGAAGGCGAATGCGATGAGATGCTTCAAAAGCATTTTTGCTATAGGGACCATATCTCAAATGATACAATGAAAGAAAGGGTTCGCCAGGCAATTTGGGAGTACGATGACCTACTGGTGACTGTGAAAAAACGCAAACTACAATGGTACGGCCATGTAACAAGGAAACAAGGGCTTGCCAAAGAAATATTGCAGGGCACCACAAGAGGGGGGGGGGAGAAGAAGAGGAAGACAAAGATAAAGATGGGAGGATAACATCAAAGAGTGGACAGGACTAACACTGTGCGATGCTGTGCGTAGTGCAGAAGACAGAGACGAATGGAGGAGGATAGTTTACATGTCATCTGTGGCGCCCCAACGGTCCAAAGACTAAGGGACATAATGATGATGAGGATGATGATGAACCTAACTGCGACACTGCAATTTGCACTTAAGCTAACTCATTTATTTGATACTTATAGCAAAAATGCTCTTAAGATGTGTTCAACGGACCCCGTAAAAATAAATTAAATAAAAATATCACAACTCTCATTTAGGGATGTTCAAATAGCGACTTTAAATCGTTAAGTTTTTTTTTCTTTTTAAATGCCTACAAACAGTTACAAATAAACTAAATGAAATTTAAAAAAAAAAAAAACCACAATGACTGAAATACAACTCTAAGGAGGATCAACATCTTAAAAACCCGAATCGATGGTAGAATTAACATTCAAGACGCGTGCATCAATCAGTCTGAGTAGAGGAGATCAATTGGGGAAAAACTAGAATAAAGGTTTGGAATGTTTTGTTTCCGATTCAGTTTTGCCATCTAAAATGTTAATTATTACTTGAGTTAAGTAAGATTAAAATTAAAATTGACATTACGATAAGTAATATATATATATATATATAAGGTTCAAAATAATTTATCTGAAATACAAAAATAATAAAAGAAAACAAATTTCTTCTTCGCAACGCTATCTATCTATCTATCTATCTATCTATCTATCTATCTATCTATCTATCTATCTATCTATCTATCTATCTATCTATCTATCTATCTATCTATCTATCTATCTATCTATCTATCTATCTATCTATCTATCTATCTATCTATCTATCTATCTATCTATCTATCTATCTATCTATCTATCTATCTATCTATATATCTATCTATCTATTTATCTATCTATCTATTTATCTATCTATCTATCTATCTATCTATCTATCTATCTATCTATCTATCTATCTATCTATCTATCTATCTATCTATCTATCTATCTATCTATCTATCTATCTATCTAACTTATTTTATAATAAAAATTAAAATCTTATAATAAGCTAAGAGCCCTTTGCCCCTCTCCGTGGTCTGCCCCTCGTCGAGGTCTGCCCGTCACTGTTGTCAATGACAGGCTGCTACTGAGTTACGCCTAGGCCCTCTAAGGACAATCTGGCCACCTTAGCAAGTGTACACATGCCTGATTCTTCCTCCCTCACTATTTAAATTGCAATTACATTTTATTATTAAAAACACTTGGCAACGGGTTATATTGAACTATAAATATTGGATTAGGATTTAGACCCAATTAAGAAATACATTTTATCCACATCTTTTTTAACAAGTTATTTATCAGTATATAAAATAAATATATTTTTTTAAAAATAACTTAAAAATTGATTGGAATGTAATTAACATTATTCTTCACGGCATATATTTGATTATAATTCAACTTTTTAAGCTTAGGCTTAGTTTTTCCTATACAAATGACAAATAAATGTGTCTTCCCGATTCCATGGAGTAACTATTGACACTTCATCACCGACTTACGTGGACGATCCTGCCAGACTCTGTTGCCCTGCTCGCAGGAGAGCCTTGACTTCTGATAAACGTTGGTCTTCCGTAAAGCTCTTTTTGTCGCATTGGCTTTGTTTCGCCCACCATGCACTGCTGTTCACCAGCTGATTCGGCACTCAGCCACGATCTCCCAATCATCAATGCTTGTTTGAGGTTGGCTTATTATTCAACTTTGTTGAAGTTACAACCATCGTCACATGTTCCGTATTTCAATGTCGGAGCCCCGCTGCCACCGAGTGTCAAGTTTATATAAGTTGCATGCGCCA
>CAXITT010000144.1:103124-126329 GCA_964033795.1 Lymnaea stagnalis
TCTATCTATCTATCTATCTATCTATCTATCTATCTATCTATCTATCTATCTATCTATCTATCTATCTATCTATCTATCTATCTATCTATCTATCTATCTATCTATCTATCTATCTATCTATATATCGCTGTATCTATCTATCTATCTATCTATCTATCTATCTATCTATCTATCTATCTATCTATCTATCTATCTATCTATCGATCGATCTATCTATCTATCTATCTATCTATCTATCTATCTATCTATCTATCGATCGATCTATCTATCTATCTATCTATCTATCTATCTATCTATCTATCTATCTATATATCTATCTATCTATCTATCTATCTATCTATCTATCTTTCCATTTCGTATCCGGAAATTTGTTTGAAAGAAATTTCGTAGACGGAAAATTGATCGACGGAAATCGGATCAAATGGAAATTTTGTTTAATTTTTTTGTATCGGTTTGCAAGTAAAAATGTTGCGTCAAATTTCTTTTCGAACGCATTATTTCGTTTTACTATATAGGATAGCGCGTTGAAATAGCAGTATCCTTTCTCAGTCAGAGGGGGCAATTAGTCAGAATAGGAGAGTTTAAATATATGTGTTTTGAGTTCAGTTTTGAAAGCTGTGATGGTCGGTATTTTGCGGATGTGTTGTGGAAGAGAATTCCATTGTTTGGGACACAGAAAGAGAAAGACCATTCAACAAATGTTTTTGTGTGAGTCTTGGGGACAGAAAGAATATGCGCGTTTGCGGAGGAGCGAAGCTGTCGAAGGGGTGAATAGAAAGAGAGAAGTTCGGTTAGATAGGAAGGGCATGATTTCGAAAAAAAAATGCTTCAGTGAACAGAGAGTTTGTAGTCAATCGTGCTTGTATAGGGAGCCAATGAAGTGAATGAAGTAGTGGTGTGACATGATCACGTTTTTTGCCTTTAGAACTAGCCTAGCAACTGAGTTTTGAACTTTTTATTAATTTTTCTAAGAAGTGTTTTGGTGAACCTAACAGAAGAGAGTTGCAATAGTCAAGAAGAGAAAGAAAAAGACTAGGGTTTTGTTGCGTTATGTGTGAGGTAGTGGCGGATGGAGCTGATCCGACTGATAGCGGTGTATGCAGAGCGACAGATGTGAGAGATATGATTATCAAGAAACATGTTGTTAGACAGAATATGACGACAATTCCTAGCGGAGGAGTTAAACTGTTTGTTGAAGTTACCTATTTAAAATGAGGCGGAGAGAGCTGCGTTAGATGACTATTTCCGATCGTGAATAAGGATTGCTTCTGTTTTGTTATCGTTAAACTTCAACTTGCTGATTGTCATCCATGACTTGACATCACCAATGCTCTCCTGCCAAATCCGGACAGCGGAAAAGACAGGAGATGGATGGGTATGCCTGTGTAGCTGCGTGTCGTCTGCGAATGATTGGCTCTCCACAGCATGCCTCCCGAGCAAGAGGAGCAGTTGCCTGGTATACATTGTGAACAGAACCGGGCCCAAAACGGACCATTTTGGCACTCCGTATACAAAGTCAGCACTGCCGGAGAGACAGCCATCGACAGAGACCATCTGCGTTCTATTGGAGAGGTAGGACCTAAACTAAGCCAAAATTGAAAAAGATAATTCCAAAGTAATTTTTCAAGGGTTTTGTAAAGGGGTTTCCTGTTCAACAGTGTCAAAAGCCGCACTGAGGTCTAAGAGGATCAGGATGTAGACATCACCGCTGTTCCATAAGAGAAAGAAGTCATCAGTGACTCTCAAGAGAGCGGTCTCGGTGCTATGGAAAGGTCTGTAGGCCGACTGATTAGGACTGAGAAAAGTGTGGTCTTTTAATTAAGCAAAAAGTTGTTTTAGAACTAGTTTTTCAATGACCTTCGATGAATATGATACTGGTCTATAGTTTTTTCATCCAGACCAGGCTACTTAAGCAATGGTTTGAGGACAGCTGATTTACAAATAGAGGTAACAATGCCAGAAGACAAGCTTTCATTGAAATTGTGTGGGATATCGTTGGGAGAAAATGATCTAACGACTAAACCAAAAGGGGGTGGGGATGAGGTCCAAAGAATATGACGTAGGTTTAGACTTCAGAATAATACTTTTGACCTCTGGTTCTCAAACCGGCTTAAAAACATTGAAATGTGAACTAACACAAGGAAAAGGGGGCAAATCTAGGGTGATATGTAAGGCTATCAAGCTCAGCGAGAATGTCAGCAACTTTGCCTGTAAAGAAATTACAAAAAATATCCGGTTGCTGGAGCAGCGGATACTGAAGGAAGAGGAATTCCTGAGGTGGCTATAAACATCGAACAACTGCCTGCGGTTTTACCCACAATTATCTTTTGACTAAAATACAATATGAAAAGGAATGTCCGAAGTTTTTGACATCACCCATCCCTTTTTGAAAAAATTCCTGTGGACGCCCATGGCCTGGATCCCCAATTTAACAATCGAAAAGGCTACATCTCCGAAATTTTACAAAATTTAATAGCACAATATTAACAAAGGTTAATTGCCCACTGTTGAACATCGCTCCAACTGGCGTACAACAGTGTTTGGAGGAGTGAAAAAGGCAGAAGTTACTCGAAAAGAGGCCCTCGAATCAAAAAGAACAATTCGAAAATCAAGAATTGACCGGGTTTCAACATTCTCCTGCGAGAGATGCGGCCGTGATTGCCATTCAAGGATTGGCCTTGTGCGCCACTCGTCAAAGTGTAGAACTATATAGCTACTCCATCGTCTCACGTAGACGGAAGGATGCCATAATAATAATAATAAACCTTATAGATTGGGTCCTTCAACAGATTTACAGCTTTTAACTCTAACCTGGAATATTTATTTTATAGTTTTATAATAAATTTTTGATAGTGAAGCCAATAATCATAATACCAAACTCTTTTCTTTCCTGTCATGACTTTAAACTGCGTTTGAAATGCTTGAATATCCTTATACCAATTTAGATTTGGTTAGAAATTGCATTGTAAATAGTAAATGATAAGCGTTAGTTTTGGAAAGCTCCGTTCAAATGAAGACACAAACACACAGATCGTAAGAAACAGTTGAAGGCTTAGGAAGAGTATTTGAAGATATTGAAAGAAGTCCCAACCACATCGCATTTGGTATCGATCGAAAGCTTATTTCCCAGAATTTAGATAAATATAGCTTCCTGTCACTTAAGAAGCATGAATCTTGAAATTTTAAGAAAGTACGCATTTGGATTGATTACAAGTGTGGGAAATTTGCGGTGATCCGTTATCTTTTTATGAAATTCGTTTAGACCGAGCAGTATGTGTTCTGTAAATATGCAATTTTTTAATTTGTTGTCACCCCCTAAGATGGTGTCACACCCCACGCACCCCCTTGCAACGCCAATGGATGCGATGCTTGTCTTTTGTTAAGCAGCTTTCAAAATCCTGTCAGTTATCGAATTCAATTATTTATACCGTTTCAAAACAACTAAATTAGAGGTAATAAAGTGTAATCTATACCCCTAACAATAAGGTAAATCGGAAAATACACGCACGCATAGATAAAGTGATATTGGATTTTATTATAAACGCCAGTCATCTATATTTGTAAACGACAACTATGCACAGAAAAAATCCAGTCTTAGTAGATTTTTGACATCAATCAGCTGACCTCACCCGTGTGGTTACTACACTGTGCAATAATACACCATGATATATAATTATAAAATATGAATTTATTATATTAAGTGCATTAACTTTGTTAACGTAGCCTTTCCGTGGAAGGGTTCGATTATCCGAAAAATGACTCACAAAACATCCCCGGTCCGATTTAGTTCGAAAGAGGGCAAAAATCAAGAGCACTCATAGCTCTTGAGTGGAAGAGGTAGCCCCTCCAAAGAAAAGTTTTGATTTTTTTCTAAATCAGGGGGTACACTTTGTTATATACATAAATCCAATGTCTTTTTGATTGGGGGAAGGCATTTTTTTAAATTCCGGGGATGGGGGCATTATGGAACTCATTGCCATTCATCAACTGAATTCACTCCGGTTGTGGCGTGTCCCAGAGAAATCATTTGGAACACGGATATATATTTAACCACGTACTGCCACATTGATCTGCTTAAAAGGGTAGCGGGAGAAATTGAGGGTGCTGAAGACTGTCGGGAAAAATTGAAATACAAGGATGCATTTTGAAGTATGTTTGAATTCATGTTTCTTTTCATAAGATAGGGGGGGGGGGGAGAGGGGTTAAGATTTTCGGATGTGAAGCTCCAAAATAACGATCAGGGACATTCCCCCCTAGACCAACTTGAACTAAATTCATTCCAGTTGTGTGGCGCTTGAGTAAATGCTTTTTCTCCCCCTTAATTCTTTATAGTCCAAAGAAAATGTGTGATTATTTTGAAAATGAAAGAGTTTATTTTAGCACATAACTGAATTTAGTTTTGCAAAATTCTTTACAGAATTGCAGAGCAACGGAAGATATACTAGCAAACAATGTAGGAGTCACTTGACATCGTGTGGGCCCTGAAACCCCTACAGCATTAGAGGGCCTATGATATTTAGGGGATTAAAGTCTTTTATATAATTTAAAGTAGTTTGGGTTAAACTACTTAATTAATAAATGTATTTATTTAAAAAATCAATTTGAAGTGGCTTCTATCACACACAATATATATATATATATATATATATATATATATATATATATATACACACACATACATATATGACTAACATCATTTTAGACTTAAATGAAAAAACAACAACTACAAACAACTTACTTATGATAATTACCTTTTCTAAATATGTCCACGTTTTACCATAAACAAAAAGATTTAAAAAAGAACACTAATGCGCAGACAGGTCTATACATTTTTATGGGGATTTCAAAACTTATCATTTTGTAAATCGTATTTTAACCAATGTGGATTCAGACAAAGAAGTTCAACGATTCATCAGATTTTCCCATCAGTTGTCGATCAGAGACATGTTAAGAATATATTATTTCCCAGGACATGAAGTTTATAAATATCTTATGCTCGATAACTTTCCGTTTGCTGTCCTCTTGGTTGGATACTACATACATTTATTTTATTTTATATTGTTTTTACTGTTGTTTGTTCACCGATGAAAACTTGTCGCCGCCACGTTCATTGTTTTATTGCATCCTATTGTGAAATAGTTTTAGGAACGTGAGTGGATTGTATGGAAAAGATTTTTAGTGTACAGATTATATGACTAACTTTATCTATTATGCTGAGTTGTCGTTCTCTTTGTAAGAAAGGCTTGGTAAAGATATAATATCAGAAGTAATGTTTAAATCATTTTCATCTTCAAGGTCGTCCTCCGTAATGATTAAAACCATGCAACCATCATGTAAATAGTTTTTCCCCGGAAGTAACTGGGTGTACATCTTTTTGGCGGTCGTTGTATTTCATTACTTTATTGATATGATAGGTTTTGGGGGACTTACCTTTCTTAATGGTAACATTACATTTAGTCGTACGTCGAATCACTGGATATTGTCTGTTCCAGAATAAAGCCAGTTTATTTTTTTCTTTTGGGTTTAAGTAGTAGTACATTGTCCCCCACTTCAATATTCTTAGAACTGTTTTTTTGTCATAGTATTCTTTCATTTTAGCTATTGAGGTCTCATTATTGGAGAGCGCTACTTCGGTTGACATTTGGAGTCCGTGGCGTATTTCCTTTTAATGTTAAAAAAATCATTGTTCATTTATGTTGTTTTCCCTGTTTATTTGCTCATGGGATGCTTCTAATTGTGCTTTTACTTCATTTTAATAAGCTTTTTCGCTTTGTTAAGTTTGTAATTATCATATAGTTTTTCTCTGTGATTTCGGCCATTGGGAATTATGCTATGCCTACGTACTGCTTATTTTTAAACCTTACAAGTAGATGGTCAGAGTCTACAGCTGCTTCGCGATACTTTTTTCGCCTAGTAGGTCTGTTCAATGCCTTTTATCGATTAGAACATAGTCAATGTGGTTGTGAGTGATTCCATCTGGTGAGTTACAAGTTACTTTATGTGTATATTTGTGTGTGGAAACTGGGTGCAGCTAACTGGCATCCCTTTCCCTGAAGCAAAGTCTATGAATAGGATCCCATTGTCATTGGATTCTTCATGTAGACTCTCCTTGCCGATTGTGGCATAAACACTTTTCTTTCCCTAATTTAGCATTAAAGTCGTTAATCACTAATTTCATATAATGTCGTGGTGCCATATCAAAGATCTTTTCCATTACGTCATAATTGGATTATTTTATCTGACCTTCTGTATCTTCAGTGGGAGCCTGAACATTTATAAATGTTATATTCAACATTTTTCCCCTCACACACAAATAGCACAATCTTTCTTTCTTGGGTTTAAAACCTATAACTGCACCGAGTGCTACTTTCTTCACAGCTTTTTCGAAACTAATTTCTTTGAATATCGACTAAAATTATGAAACGTAGCTTTTTAATCTTAAAAAATACCAGAATGTGGATAAAATTCCAAACCTACGACATTCACATTATCTAAGAATACGTGACTAATATAAATGTTCCGGCACATTTTTCGCTCCTCAAACTCAATCAGAACGTGGTGTCAATTTGGTTGTCTACTTTAAAAATTGTAGGGATGCTCTAAAATCTAACCAAACAATTCCCCATTTTTTGTTTAGCTCATTGATTCTTTTTGAAAATCATAAAAATTAACCTATACACAACATTTTATCAATATCGATGGGAAAGGCCTTGAAAACAACCAAGAAAATAAACCAGCTAACGCTAGTGCAGCTTACCATCGATCGACAATCAAAGTACGAGGGCAGACCGTTAAAGAAAAAGAAGACAAGATGGAAGAAGAGTTTGGTGACTTATCGACTCACTCAGTGCCACGCAAAATACCTAAAGCTGCATAAAGGCATTTTACAAGTGACTCTAAATGAGTCGAACATGGGAAATCCGAGTGTATGCTCTAAACTATTTCATAGAAAAATGTGGAAAGTCCCAGCTATTGGGGAATTAGTCGTGAAGAATTCCCAGTTCTCGGTTCAAAGGTTGAGATGCAGTAAACAGTCGTTAGGGCAGTCCAGCTAATGCACCACATTAAGATCAAATGTTTCACGAGATTATTAAAATCGTACTTGTTTAAGAACTGCAGTCGCTATTAATCTCATTAAATTCCTTGGACAGCAGGAATCCCCCTCCCCCACCCAAATAAAGAAAATCAAATTATCTATCTAGAACCTTCGTAAAATCATTTTAAAAGAAGGCGAATGAACAGATTATAAATCATAATAAATGAGCTAGAAAGAATCCCAAACGCATAAATGTGAATCAGGCTGAATTGCGAAATAGAAAACATTTAGGATTTTTGTATTTAAACAGACGGTTTTCATCTTTCAAAAATTTACGGCTTAAAAAATGTACTATTACATAAATCGATATGCACTCGATTTGGCGAAAAGTAGCAAATAAATGTGTAAAACATAGGTCGAGTTAAGGCTGTACGCTTCTCTTTGCCTTTAAGTCAGTGGAGCCCGAATATGTCAAACTACAATTGTTACATTAGAAATGTGATCATCATCAACCCCTAAACCAAACGTTGACAAATGGGCGTAAATATAGAAGAAATGACAGCTACTTGACTTTATATTTCCCTGAAGTGGAGCATTGGGGAATCTTTCATTGATTCTCTTATTTATCAAGTGATAGACTTGCTTATGCTACATACAACACAAGAGAAAGGGAAGAAATATATGCTTGAGCACTACGCCGATGACATAGAAGCGCTCTCGGCCTGAAATAAATACTGGGACTACCAACCTGTAGACAAAGTAGGGAAACAAACTTTGATTACCTATAAAAGGAAGTTGGCTATAAATAGCGATTATAAAAATTAAATTAAATCATCTAAGATAACGATGCCGTAAGAGATTTACTGAGCTTACAGAAATATTTTGAGTGTTCTATAGTTCGTCTTCATCGACTTTGCTAGTCTGAGGATGACTTTTGGGACTAGGCAATTGAGATAATCGACTATTTACTGTATCGGTCCAACCCGGAAATAGTACTTTCATTATTCCTTTAACTGGTTGAAAATGTTACTCTTGTTGGTGCCTTCAGATTTTGTCCGATTAACAATCAAGACAAGAAAAAACTTATTCTCACATATCGTACCCACAATCTTATAGCCAAAGAAGAATCTACGAGATCTCCTTGACCTTGTTCATAGCCACATTCATCGAGACTCAACAAATTCCCTTCAATAAGAGTATTTATTAGAAAATGTTACGGTTTCCTTTGCACTACGCCATTTTTTTACCACCTGGCGTATCTTGGTGAGACTGGAAAGTGCCTCTCGAACAGATGTACTAGACACCTTTGAAATATTGCGTATGATAATCAGCGTCATATCTTATAACACTTCAATAGAAGCAACTGCAAGAGCTCCAGCTACCTACTAATCACCGTCATTGTGTCCTATAAAAACACGGCCACCAGGGTTTACTTCTTCAACAAACTGATACAGACTTATGATCTTTTGACAACACATGGCATGAATGTTATGTTCTCTTTCACTTGTGAAATCTTTTCTGCCCCTCTCGTTACTACAAACAATTAGTCTGGACTTACTTTTCTTGTCTTCTATTCCCTTTGCCTATAATAACTCTGGGTTTTCACCACTTTCAAGGTCATTTTAAAATGGTCACTTAATCATAACATCTGCTATGTATCCCACTAAGTTTTTGAATTATTTGTATTTTTTTCCTAGGCTGTTGCCTTAAAGAGAATTAAACACATCGCTTCAATACAAATCCGATTAAATTCTTTCAAGATTATCTCAAATTTGAATTTCTTCATAATTAAATGTGTGATCTTATTTATAAAGGGTTTATTTTCTATTATTTTTGATGATTTTTTATTAGTTTAAAATGTGGATACACCTTATCTGGAAATTTGGACGAGAGAAATTTGTTCCAAGGAAGTTCGTGCAAAAGGTAAAATTTTGAAACAGAAACTTGTTAGAGTGCAAGTTTTTTCGAACCTAATTAAATTAAACGGATATTTGTTTATTTGTATTTTAAATTGTTTTAAGTGCAAATGAAAAATGGGGAACTTCCCTTCGAACAATTTTGCTAAGATCAATTTCTTTTTCATGCAAAGTTTCGGTAATTTAGACTAAATATGTTTTAAAAAAATAATAAATTTAACAACCCTTTAAAACAAAGTAACGAACTTTATAAAAATCCCAATTAGTGCTCCCCTCCCCCCTTCTGCGCCAAGGCTGGAAACCGCACATTTTTTCACGTCCCTTAACTGTATCAAAATTCTAATGACTGACCCGCTTTCACACCGCAGATTTATTTCATCAACCATTTCCGAAAAAGCAAAAGAAAATATTACGCGACTAAGGCACTTACGATACGTTTTAAAAATCAATATCATTCAGCGCAATTATCGATAATTTTTTTTGTGTGAAATCAGCGTCATCATATTTCCTTCCCGTTACCTTGGAAAAACAGATCGATTGCTTGATGGTAAGTGGATCCATTGGTTGGCCGAAGATTTTTCCTGCCACCAAGCCAGCCACGAACAAAAGCGAAGTTAGTATAACGGATTTAAAAAGAATGAAACTCGATCAGATTAAAGGGGTGCGCGAAAAAATAAGGAAACTGGTAGGTCGAAGGTGATGTGACATTGTTTACAAATAGTACAGATCAAGCGTACGGGTAAATTGTGGGCAAGTTGTATTGTTGTGTGGTCTGTGAGGAGCAAAGACCGGCTTGAATCCCCATGTCACAGAGCTATTTCTACGTTCTACTTGCGCAATAGCGCAATGAATGTAACAGAAGAGTAACAGTTGTTTCATTAAAATACACATAATGATTTATAGTTTATTTATAAGATCCATTTTCAACAACTACCCGTAATGTCTATCCAAATATCTCTACACATCTACAAACTTCATCTTCATAAACTACCCAGGATTGGGCTGGAAAACAGTCTCGACCGGAAAATCAAACGGGTAAAAATATGTCCTCTCACGTTTTCACAATACTCATTATATATATATTTATATATATATNATATATATATATATATATATATATCACTATCCTAATAAAACTCCTCTTAATATATCGCTCTACCACTGTTTTCAGACAATATCTCCAGCACTTGTTATCCACGCACAACTATCCACCAGTCTGCTTCAAAGATCGTGGCTCGTATAAGAGTTCATTTTCTATCAAATTTCACTCACGTTCACTTGGCTTTGATCATGATACATTTACAACTTCTTCAGGGGTTCTTATACATTGACAAACATAATTTATAAATCGTCCATCAAAACCCTATTTAATATTTTATATACATTATGTTTGAAATAACAGTCTACAAAATACGAGAAATCATGATTGGCATTTTAATATGCTCCGTCATGCTAAAAAGAAAAATAATGTTAACATATGTTGCGCTGCCTTAATTTAGGCCGAAGGATAGACGGAATCCGGATATTACATGTAGTATGATAGTGAACCACACCTAACAGAAACTTTTCCATCAACCCCAGTCAAAGCTGAAGCAACATATTGATTAACACGTTTTAGTCCATACATTTCAAAACTTGAAAGGGTTCCTGAAAATAGAAGCTACCCCAAACATCTTTAAAAATAATGTCTCCATTTAAGAAGGCTTAATATTAAAGCAAACGCAATTCTTTATTCACTTCTTTACTTATTTACACCCCTGAATATTATCAGATGTCACACAAAGGGTTCAATAGTGCACAGAGAATTCATGTTTGAGAAGCTATCTGAATATAGACAAACTGACATTGTTTCCTGGACAAAATTTCTGAAACAATGGCATTTGTATAATTTGCTCACAAATAGTTATGTAACAAATCTTATATTATTAATATAAAGGAAAATATGTGAGGCCAGGTTGTTGTTTTTTTCCAATGACAAAAAAATTTAAGATTGAAATTGGTTTTCCTAGTCTTCTTTTTATGCTCGCTATCTCACTTTCCCTGAATCTTTCTTCAAGCAAAGTTTACTTTGGTTGGCTAAAGGTCACGTAAGCTTTCTATATTTGATTTAGTAACTATTTAATAATATTCATTTCCCAAATAGAAGCTTGGGAGTCTAAACCCCCATGGTTCTGAACTGCTTCTCATTATCCAGTGTCTAATGTTAACTACATAATACAATGCTGGAATAAGGCAGTCAAAGACATGCAAATCCTTTAGACGGAAGAAATAACAAAATGACGTTTACAAAGACACATGTGCTATAAGTGTTTAAAGTCATGTATCTTTATAAGGAATCTTTGATTTATTTATTCTTCCTCTCCGATTCTGCACCTTTTGTTTAAGCATTTTTAAATTATAATTTTTAAATAATTGATACAGTGTGAATGAAATTATAATCAGCGTGGTCAGTTGTAGTGACATCACAAGAATCGAATTTTCTTTTTTAAGAATGAGCCACAAATATCGACCCACCCTAGCCTTTTTTGTGCAAAAAAGCAGGGGCGTAACATGCTGGACACTGTGTCAACCTTGGTTTTTTCCCTAATTTTTGAAAGATTATTTTTAAAAAATATATATTTTTATGTTGGACGAGAGTACACACAACATGTTTTAATCCTCATTACTTATCTTTCGCGTTTCACAAATGATATTATCATTTTTAAGATATGATATTTGGTGGTAATTATAGATTTTTATATATATATTTTTTTATATTGCAATTATGTGATTCTTCATTTAAAATATGATATGAAACAAGATCAATTTCTGATACGATTGCAAATACGATTTGTTGATCTATTTTTTTTATTTTAGTGCTTGGTGATGTTTTTTAAACATGTTCATTTAAAATGAGTTTATATCCCTGAAGATGGTCCCTAATTATCTTTAGCTTCTAACATTTAATTTTTTTTTTAAAATTCTGGAATGTCCGAACAAAGATTCTTTTTTTTTTTAAATGTCCCTTTACATGGCTGGATTTCAGAAAGGATATTATAATTTTGCTCCGTAATTTAGTCCATTTGAATTTTATTTTTAGGCTTGAAGAAATAGATCTTGTGACTTTATTGTTTTATGTGAAAAATTAAATTAATATTCATATCAATTAAAAGCCACCAATACAAAGACCGTTGTATCTGTGTATTTTAAACTTAACAGCGCGTACCTCATTTGGTTTTGCCCTTGCTGAAAATGAAGAATGCAATTTGACTCGCTAACTCTAAGATTGCGCGATTGCCGCCACCGCATAAAATCGTTACCAAGAGAAGTAATCGATGGGCAGCCCGACGTGATGCTGTGTTACAGCACATCTAGTCGGCTATTCAGCGGCTTTACCATCTTCCAATAACCGCTCGAGTTCCATCAAATAAACGTGTTAAAAACTCCATTCCATGGCACTCACCGTTTACTCTCAAACAGTATTCGACCCTTCTTTGTATGATAAAAGAAAAGTTTTATTTTTTATTTATCGTATCAATCTTAACTATATCTTTAGTAATTATGTCTTATGTGACTAATGACTTAATATAAGCAAAAATAAAATGTAAATTATTTTGCCTGTGATCAATACTGAATATTTGCTATGTAAAACAGTTCTATTTAAGTGGTCTCTATTATCATATGACCAGAGTTAACAATGCAACACATTGTTTGAAGTCACAAATCATTGACTCAAAATAAGCTTGACTACTACATCTCCTCACTACGTGGTTTTTAATAAATAAAGCGAAAGTAAATTATTTAAAACGATGTGTGAAAAAAATATTTTAAAAAAATAAATGAAAAAAAAAATAGACTTAAAATATCTTTAAAACGTTATTGACAATAATTAACTTTTTAAAGTGTATTTTCTTAGCACCATAAAATAAACGTATATCATATTTTGTCAGACGAACAATTAAATCAACGGCAAATGAATCAGACTCAAACAACCGCTGAAAACAAAGTTTTTTGGATACATCCATTATATGCATTTTTGGCAAATTAGAGATGGCTATAAAAAAACGTTCATTTTTCCTTCATCTTGCCCTTTAAAGAAACAGGAAAAACTGACTTTTGGGGTTTGGGATAGGAGTGGGGCTGAACATTTGATAGAATGTGTTGTCAGGGGAATGTCCCAAGTTTCAGTTCTATAGGATGACGGGAGTGGGTCAATTAGCCGTCCGAAGATTTTGCCACAAACCCAGAAAGAAATACACGAACAAAAGAAAGTTAATATATAGGATTTTAAAAACATAAGCAAAGTTTATAATAGCTTAAATTTCATATTAATATTGGAAGTTTCCTTTTAGGTAAGGATACCTTAATTATATACGAGATTTTTAATGATATTAAAAAAACCCATCTATTTTATGTTTATGAAGTTCAGACTTCTCAAGCACATACGTTCATAGCTACAGACTTTACAACTCCACCTACAAAAATGCTATTGTTTGCAAATGGTGTAGTGATTTGTTTATATGAAAGAAAGATAGAGACATGTTTTTATGTAGAAGCAACATACAAGATTCTCAACAGACAAAAAAAAAAAAGAGAACTCAAGTTCAAACTCAAATGAGCGGTGCTTTTGAGAAGTATTTGTATGTTTCCGGTTTTTGTAGCCGTGGGCCATTATAGGGTTTTCGAGGGGATTATTTAAAAATGTATTTATTTTCGGAAGGATTAAAAGCTTGCGCTTTCTTTCCTTTACAACCACACGCAAACATGCATCCCCTTGACGAGCATTAATCACGCTATTCATCAAACACACGAGGAGAAACGTGGCGGCATCGATTTATGTTCTCCTGCTCCCTCCTAAGAGAACTTTCTGAGCGTTAGCCAATCTCGTCTTAGAAAGGATTATTATCTAAACAAATCTCTTTCTGATTTACATATCTATCGGCTTCAAATAATTGTCCAAACATACGGACAAACCAAAATTATCTTTGTTTATAATGTATAGCAAATGAATTTTTAAAACCACATTAAAACTGAATTACTTAGAGTTAACATAGGAACAATGTTGGAGTCACGGACTAAATAAGCTTTTGATTCAAATCCTTCCATTCAACCAATATTCCACATGTTAACTGTCTTATATATATATATATATATATATATATATATATATATATATTATATATATATATATATATATATATATATATATATATGTGTGTGCATTCAAACATCCAGGCCAGAATTATACAGTTAGCCTGACCCTCTCCTGTCTCTTTATCTTCCGCTTACATATTTTTTAAACCATGAATGTATAGGTTCATTTGATATACCATAAGAACACATAGATAATTTGTTTTTCGTAAACTATCTTCTTTCCCGTTTTTTTCTTCTTTGCATTTATCTTAGCATCATTTTATTACCCCCCTCCTTCTTGCCATAATGCTATATGCTTTTCTCAATTTGTGCCTTCTTTCCGTCCAGATCATTTCCTATATCTTTATGAGCCCCTGTTTTGAAAGTGTCGGTATTGAGGGAGATCCGGAATGATGTACAACTTGTAAAAGACATTTTGACTCTGGCGTCATTAATCCCGTTAGAGCGTCGTTGACAGCCCGGCGTTATGATCTATCTTACGGGAGGGAAGCGTTGTTAGTTGGCGTGGGAGAAAGAAGACAGTCAATCAATGTGGCATATTAAACACACAAAAAATCGTTAGTGAGAGCAAAGTCATATCACGTTAGGGAAGGCTACAAAACCGAAGTTGATCATATGTACGTCAGTTCCGACTTGTCATGTTATAACTGGATAAGTGAACTTTATTGGTGAATAAATCACAAATAGCCTGGCTTGAAAGAAATAATGTTTGGATAGTCCGGTTTAGGACAAACGCAAATTTACCATACTGATCACGTTAACTGACATTTCATTATGTCGTAAAACGGTTTTGTTTTCTTGAATAATAATGAACATATTATTTAAACTCAATGTCGGATAGAAATTAAACATGGTGTCTAAAATCTATCGAGCTTCATTTGCATTAAGAATTAAAATTGTGTAGACAGATCCGAAGTTAGTGCTACAGTAAGTTGCTAACAATGCTCCAAATTTGAATTACTATCTTTTCGTTTACATTTGTGCGTCATGAAAAAAAAAAGAATTTTTTATCTATCCCTGTGTTTCCCAACGTGGGGCCCACGTCCCACAGGGGGGCAATTTCATTGTTTAAGGGGGCTATTCGAAAATGAACTGTCTAGAATTTGAAATCAAACCGTCTGCTATGATTTAACTTGAACTTTAAAAGGAGAATCTTTAAAGTCTAAAATCTTTCATTAAAATTATTTCGTACTTGAATTTCAGGTATCCATTATATGTTTTGAAAATTTACTTACTATGTTTCCTCACCAATTTCTTTGTGATTTCTTCCAAAAACCTATCATTTTAAGTTTCTTCAAAGAATATTAAAAATTATGTATATAATACATGGTGGTATAACAATTTTAGAAGGCTTATGTGGGGCATGGCAAATAAAGGTTGGGAAACACTGATATACCCATTCAAGGTATCAAAACTATTTGAAGAGACAAAAATAACAATACGTTTTTATTATTTTAGCACACACAAATCAAGTTAAGGTTCCTTTCACATGCACATGCGGCATACTATAAAATAAACTTAAACCCTTGTTAATGACATAATGAAGTACCTCTCCTCTACTTCCTTTTCGTGGGCATTTCAAAATAATCTTGCTTTTATTTATAAAAATAAAATCAAGACAAAAATCATAAAGGTAAACTCAGCCAACCAAGAGAATATCCCTCTGGTAGTAAATGCACCAGAAGAAGTGGACGCCTTCACATACTTAGGCAACACCACTGACTTAAATGCTTGTTCCGAAGCAGATGTCGGGGCTAGAATTGGAAAGGCTCGGTCAGCATGTGTGCTATTAAAAAAATATGGGAATCAAATGAGCTGACTCTTCAAACCAGAGTCAGAATTTTCAACACAAGTGTCAAAACAGTCCAACTATTTGGACCCGAATCTATGAGAGCAACAGTGAGCATAACGCAGAAAGTACCGACCTTCATAAACACTTGCCTTAGAAAAATCCTGAACATCAAATGGCCAAACATCATCACCAACAAAGACTTACTAGAAAGGACATACCAGGAGACCAGTGGCGTAGCGAGGGGGGTGCGGGGGTGCGGGGTGCGGACCGCACCGGGTGACACCATTTTAGGGGTGACATTCGATTGAAAAATTGCATATTTACAGAGCTCGGTCTAGCCTAGAATCATAAAAGGATAATAGATCACGCATACATTTTTCACAAATGTAACCAATCCAAATGCGTGGTTTATTAAAAGTTCAAGGTTCATGCGTCAGAAATGAGATGACCCTATGTTTAGGTCAGAAACACAGTCATTATTCCACTACGATTGAAATGTTCTGTAACTTGCGTAAGCGACAGGATGCTATATTTATCTGAATTTGGAGAAATTGGGCTTTACATTGATACCAAATACGATTATGTCCGTTAAAAATAAAACGCATTGAAAATGAATTTTTACCCATTTATAGAGTTTAAAAATATATTATTTTTACACAATTTTCAATCTTTTAATGATTAATTCTTATTTATTTAAATTTAAATTAAACAAGGTTTTTTGAAGACATATATAAATCGAAACCTAGAAATACTAAAAAATTAATATTTTCCCCGATTCGTCACTAGTATGGTCCCTTAACATATGCTGGATGTCACATTGTTTCTTGCAAATCAAAATCTGGCATTTCGTGGCAACAACGAAGATGAATCTTCACTGAAACTTTCTAGAAATAGTTGAGATACTATCTAAATATGACCCTGTGATAAAAGAGCACCGAATGAGACTAAAGAGAGGTACATCTACAGAAAAAACCATTCGTATCTTGCTTTTCACCAGAAACCCAAAATGAATTTATAAATGTCCTTACAAATCGTGTGAAGGAGATTCTATCATGGATATAAAAGCTGTGAGGTATTTTGAAATTATGTTCAAACCTGATATATCCCACAGTGACCAGATGTCTAAAGTGATCAGATATGGGGAAAATCCACAATGGGAAAGTTGAAGTGAGAGAAGTGTTTCTTACATTTTTCCCGTTAAGAGGGAAAAAGCTGATGACCTCAGTTCTAACATTCTTACAAATCTAGAATGTGATGGACTAGACATAATGATGTTCAGAGCTCAAGGTTACGATAATGCTGCCAAAATGTTTTGAATCCATGGAGGTGTTCAAGCCACTCTGAAAAAAAATAATAAGAAAGCGATTTTTAATCAATGTGTGTACCATTCGCTTAAATTGTGTGGTCAACACTCTTTTGCCGAAAATGCTTCATGTTTTACATTTTTCGGTACTCTTTAAAGAATATTTTCATTCTTTGCTGCATCCACTAATCGATGGAATTTTCTAATTTAACACACTGGAATGTCGTTGAAAAGACTGTCAACAGCGCGTTGGAATGCTCATCATTTCACTGTTAAAACAGTGAACGATGAGTTTGATGAATGTGTGGCGGTGATTCAAAATTTGGATACAAGAAGTACAGCACAAGGTCTTTTGCATGCTGTCTGTGATTTCACGTTTATCTGCTATCATTACCCTTGGGCTGATCTACTTGAGGAAGTTAATCTTACACAGAGGTATCTGCAGACTAAAGGCTTTACTCTTGACAAAGTGGTGACAAACCTAGAGGCCTTCAGATTCTTTCTGCACGACAAGCTCTGTCACTTGGGGGAACATGCTATCGAAAAGGCACTTTTAAAATAAGACTAAATATTGAATATCGGTAGAGAGAAGATTAAGGTTTAAAAAGGGAATGGCAGGAAAACAATTAATAGATGCTGGACTCTTTCTGCCAAAAGAAAACTGTAGGGAGAAGCTTTCATTCTGAACTCCAGATCAGATCATCAGCGATCAAGGAAGTAGCAGATATGCTTGGGGCTGTTCAACCAAGGAGTCTAGTATCAGCAAGTGAAGAAGAGTTATTGGTGTCCGTTCCAAAAATAACTTATTTATATGATGATTTATCAGAGAAATGAACTTTTAAAAGAAATACCAAGGCTTAGAAAACATCTGAAGGCAGCTTAAATTGAATTTCACAAAATCATGGACTGGTCAGTATTTGATGTTTTGAAATTCATATCTGAATGGGACTTTCTTGAATTTCTTCCAATGCTCTCGCTAGGCCTTGTGAGTGGAGCTTTTAAAAACTAAGGCTTATCAATAAATATTTATGATCCACCCTGGGACAGTCTAGGCTTTCTGATGTGGCTCTGCTATTAATTGAAAGTGATACAGTGAAGGACATTGATTTTGATCAAGTGATTGACAGGTTTGCAACTTTGAAGACAAAGAAAAGCAACATTTTAAATGAAGTTAATTTAATGTAAGAAAAAATCACTATAACTTAATGTTGTTACAGTTTTTAAATACATTGACTACATGACCTTCAATTTATGTGTTTTTGTTCTTGTCATTATTATAATGTGGACTTATTTTAAAAAGAAGAAATCCATCATGGAAGGTTTATTTATTTTTTTTTAATTTATTTTTTTTGGGGGGGGGGGGTTTGGGGTGACACCATGTGTTTACCGCACCGGGTGACACCAACCCTAGCTACGCCACTGCAACTAGCACTATATTATATACATCGTGACTATTAGGACAGGGCAGGTTGGGGGGGTGACACCATGAGTTTACCGCACCAGGTGACACCAACCCTAGCTACGCCACTGCAGGAGACTATTGCTCAAAACATCATAAGGAAAGATGGAGGTGGATAGGGTACATACTCCGCTAACCCCGAGATAACATTACCTAACATGAAATCCACAAGGAAAAAGAAAAAGAGGAAGCCATAAAAATAATATATAGAGAGATAGAGGCAGACACAAAAAGTATGGGATACACCCAGAAAGGACAGCTCAGGGCCGATATGAATGGAAAATTCTTGAAGACGCCCTATGCCCCAGAACGGCTAAAAGGAATCAGTAAGTGAGTAAGAAAAATATTGAGCGGTGGTGGAGTCTGGGGAGCCTTCTCCCCAAGAATTTTATTTTATTATTTCAAAATCAAGAGGTGCCTTTTTAATTATAGTTGAATTCAATGTTTTTATTAGACGTTTTGTTGAGGGGAAGGAAATATTTAAGGGTCTGGAAATGCATTATGATGCCAATGTCATACATAAACTGTCTCTAAATTTATTTATTTATTTATTTATTTAGGCATTTTTATATAGCGCTTATCATAAAGCTCTAAGCGCTTTACAATTATTAAAACATGTAAACTAAGTAAATACAAATGAGACACTAGGTTGTGGCACGCCGTGCTCTAGAGTAATTGGCACAGTAATTTAACTAGAGACCGACCGAAAGTGGTTTTCTGATTTCGGCCGAAGCCAAAAAAGGTCGAGAGTTAAAAATGACTTTCGGCCGAAACCGAAAATAGGCCGAAAGTTTAAAATGACATTCGGTCGAAACCGAAGCAAAAACCGAAAATTAAATATTTAGATGTATTGAAATTTGTTCCCCCATACATTCTGCATACATCGAAAATGATGGGAGAAAGAATAAATATTTACATTCTTTTCATAAAAAATGAGATAATCGTGAATATTACTAGATAAAATCTAATATAGGGGTCCCAAACTCGCGGCCCGCGAGCCATTTGTGACCCGCAAAACGATATTTTGCGGCCAGCTACATGACAGAAAAGTTTAGTGTTAATGCGCCGGCGCATTTTCCCCATTCTCATATCTATAACGTGACTCTCCTCGACGGTTTCAGTCGAATCTCACCGACTAGTCTAATTCTGTTTTTTTTAATAATTTTTCTAATATTTTTGAATGATGGTTGTAATGGTAAGAACCTTTTTAAAATCGGAATAAAAGTTTTTATTTTTTAGCTTTTGATGAGACAAACATGGCAAAGAGTGCGGCTTTGAGAAAAGTTTTTTAAAGTAAGTTGTGTAAATCGTAGCAATCTGATACATTATCAAAGGATCCATATTAAAATTGTTTACGAGTGAGGGAAATTCCCAGCCTGTCAGCTTGGTCAATTTCTTTTGCTGACTCTTTCTCCTTGAATGTACAAGATGCCCGTGCTGGGAGCTGAATGGAAAAACAGACAAGCATGGAAATTTTATTGCATTACCCTCCAACCCTCCCCTTAAATTTTTAGGTTGTGCAAGCAGATCATATGACTTTTTGGGAGTACCTATCTGTATGAATAGCTCTTTGCCACTATGCACTTTAACAAGTCAAAGTTCAGGGCCAAACTTACTGATGAGGATCTTCAAGCTATACTGAGAGTCGTAGTTGCTTCCTCACTCAAGCCAAAGTTGCTCAGCTGTGTAAAAAGAAGCGCTGCCAGGTCTCTGGCAACAGTGAGTAGGTAGAAGAAAGTGAATCCTAGTTCTTGAGAACACTTAATGTTTTTATTGTTATTTATATTTGGATTTTACCATTTTAAAAAAAAAGTAATTTAAATTGATTTACATTTTTTTAAAATTAGAAGGGGGGGAAAAAATTTGGCAAAAATGGGGGGGGGGGGGCGGAATTAATGCAAAATAGACTCTTGAGTGCCTTTGTTTTTATAATATAATTACAACCTAGAAGATATACCTACAACAATTATTGTGGCTCTAATAGAGCCAATTGCCACCTAAATATATGTTATTAAGGCTATAAAAATATCACCACAGTGTTTCGCTGTCTTCGTAATAATAATGCTTTGTGTTTTCATTAATAGCTTGCAAGATATCACTGTATTAATATTCAACCTAGTAATAAGTAACAACACACTAGTCGTTCCATGCTGGTGACGTAATTATTTCGTTCGGAGACTACCTCCCTCACCCCCAATGGTGGTGAAAATTTTTTTTAAACTGGGTGTCTCAAAATTGTTTTTCTGATCATTGTTCTAAAAGATCGCTTTATTTGTTATTAAAGATCGCTTTATTTGTTTTTAAAGATCGTTTAGTTTTTTTTCCTTAAAGATCGATTAGTTTGTTCTTAAAGATAATTGATTTTGTTCTTAAAAATCATTCAGTTTGTTCTTAAAGATCATTTAGTTTCTTTTTATAAATCTTTTAGTTTTTTTTATTAAAAATCAGTTAGTTTGTTCTTAAAGATCGCTTATTTTTTGTTGAAGATCACTTAGTTTTTTTCATAAAGATCACTTAGTTTTTTCTTAAAGATCATTGATTTTGTTCCTTAAGATCGATTAGTTTGTTCTTAAAGATTTTTAGTTTGTTCCTAAAGAACATTTAGTTTTCTGTTGAAGATCGCTTAGTTTATTCTTATAAATCATTTAGTTACTATTAAAGATCATTTGTTATGTTCTTAAAAATCGTTTAGTTTGTTCTTTAACATCGTTTAGTTTGTTATTAAAGATCGCTTAGATTGTTCTTAAAGATCGCTTAGATTGTTCTTAAAGATCGCCTAATTTGTTTTAAAGATCGTTTAGTTTCTTCTTAAATGTCGCTTAGTTTGTTGTTAAATATCGTTTAGTTTTGTTCTCAAATAGCGCTTTATTTGTTCTTATAGATCGCTTTATTTGTTTTTAAAGATCGTTTAGTTTGTTCTTTAACTTTAAGATCGCTTAATTTGTACTTAAAAATCGTTTAGTTTGTTCTCAAATGTCACTTAGCTTGTTGTTAAATATCGCTTTCGGTGAGTATTAGATGACCGAAAACCTCAGTCACGTTCGGCCGGATGGCCAAAAGTCTATGTCAATTTCGGCTGAAACCAAAAAAAAAAAAAAGAAAGTTAACTTTTCTCTTTCGGCCGAAACCGAAATTAAGCCGAAAGTTAACTTTTCAGTTTCGGCCGAAACCGAAACTTGGCCGAAAGTGATAAAATGACCACTTTCGGCTCCGAAGCCGAAATTCGGTCGGTCTCTAGAGGAAGAGGAGAGTAAATAGCTGTGGCTGTCAGTAGGTTTAAAATAGGCGGAGGTGAGTAGCCTGTCTTTGTGAAGGGTGACTGTAATGTCCAAATAGTTAACTGAGACAAGAGACGTGAATTTAATGGAGGGTTGAAAAGAGCCTACATACAAAGTTAATGAATAGGTCAAGTTCACTTATGTCCATAGTGGTGAACCCAACACCACCATTAATGTGCCTCTTATAGAATTCAGGGATGCGCCCAGTGTAATTGCTTTCAACCTTGTGTTCGAAATGTCCCACGAACACGCATGCGTAGCTGGTTCCTATTTCAGTCCCCATAGCAACACCACTGATTTGGTCGAAGAATTGGCCACCAGATGAATTGAGGGTGAAAACCTGTTCCGCCATTCGGAGGATGATGTTGGTGGGTAAGATGGATGGGGTTTAGTCTCGAGAATTTTTTTTAGAGCTTAGAGACCTTCAGTGTGGGGGGGGGGGGGGGGGGGGGGTGAGGGTAGAAGTATATAGAGACCATACATCAAGCCGAAATAGATGATGTTTCTTTTCCGGAGGGATAATGATAGATTCGAACGTTTTTAAAGCATGGTTGATGTCTTTAATGTAAGTGGGCAGTGAGGCTACGATGGGTTGAAAAACTCCATCAAGGAATTCCGAGATAAGTTCGATGGGGCAAGAGCATGATGAGACAATGGGTCTGACAGGGTTACAGTACTTGTGTAATTTAGGGAGGAGAAACGAGGCTTACCGAGGTCACTATCAAAGATGTGTATGGCAGAGGCCGATGTAGGAAGTGCCGATTCTGCTATCATTTTCTTGATAGTTTCTTCTACCATGTCGTTATTTTTGGTAATAGGGTAGTTGGTCCTCGGTTGGTAGAACTGGCTGTCTTCTAGTTGCCAGTGTGCCTCTTTGATGTACCGATCTTTGTCCCACACAACGACGGCTCCATCTTTGTCAGCTGGTTTGATGAAAATATCTTTTTGTCTGCGTAGCTTAGAGTGCCTGGTATTCTCTTTTAGAAAGATTATATTTCCGGAGTGGAGTCAAGGGGAGGTTCGTGATGTCATATTCCGTGCTCCTTATTAAAGCTTTGGATGGGTTAGATGCTGGTCATCTATTTTCAAATTATATTTTATCATAAAAGCTTGAATTTTAATGTAGGGGTAGGTGTGAATTATAAATTGTATAATGTCATTAGGCTTTAAAAATTATAGTTATTTTCATGTTAAATGTAGGCTACTCGATTCCATGTATGTTGAGTTTGAGCTGCATAAAAGAAAACATAAAAAATTTGATGTATATGATATACCGGGTGTATATATA
>CAXITT010000144.1:126347-176564 GCA_964033795.1 Lymnaea stagnalis
GCTCTCTCTCTCTCTCTCTCTCTCTCTCTCTATTTATATATATATATATATATATATATATATATATATATATATATATATATATATATATATATATATATATATATATATATATTTAAGAACTTGACGGGCGCATACATAAAGAGCACGCTTCATCAATTATTATTAAAATTAATTTAAAAGTGTTTGTTTGCTTTAAATGTATTAATTTTGTAACATAGTTTCCTGAGTTAGGTCTGAGTGAAAGGAAGTATTGAGGCAGGCCAAAGCCCAACATGTGCTGTAGCGCCACAGGAATGGATGAATAAAAAAGACCATACGAGATATGATCATCGTCCACTTAGTGGATGAGGACATGTTATCTGAGGATGAACTGGCCTCAATCACACAACCGCATGATCCTAGTATGGAGCTCTAACTGAAGCTCAAACGAATGGAGCTAGATGCTCGGAGATTGAGATTCAGATAGATATTTTTAACTTCACGAGACGTGTAGTATTCTTTGTGTACTCATATGTGTTTATTCGCATTCATCATTATTAAGTGACACATTGTACTAATTGTACCGGTACAAGATCTACCATACTCTGTAAGTTGATGATTTGTAATTATATTTTCTTTTTTTTTTGTAATTGTATTATTACTAAATTAAATCTTCTTAATTGTAATTGGTACTGTTTTGGGTGTCATATTTTTGCTATTATTGTATTTTCTCTATGGTATCGTCCTTTGTTAGGCACTGTTTGAACGAGCCATAAAATTAAAATAAGAGATTAATTTCTCACAATAGAAGCCAGTGCGTAACAGGTATAAAAAAAGGAGAAAGGAAATATTTACAAAAGGCGTCATATAGACTATTTATTAATATGTGATTTATCTGAAGGAAAATGAGAAAGCAAGTATTTCTAAACAAATGCAGTAACTTTAAAAGTTTATTTTGAATTTCTAACTACTACTATCACTTTGACAATAGAAAACCTGTTGAAATAAACAGGAGAAACGGTCTTGCCACTGCTTTCATTTTGAAAGCAAATTCAATCGCCCAAAATAGATCAATATTCATTAATAACATTTGCAGCTTAACATCCCTAGAAGTAGAGGCGTGAGACCCCCTGGAGGCGTGATGCCCCCTGGAGGTATGAGACCCTGGGCAAGTGCCCAGTGTGCCCACTGTGTCCCCTGATGTCATTTGTATTCTTCCTTATTGCGTTTATCTTGCCTCACTGACACCTACAAAGCTTATGTTGTACATTGTGTGTACATTCAATTTGCCTACCTAGGTGAATTTCCTCAACGACAAGTATATACTCAATAAACCACTTCTCTTTCAGGTTTGACTGGGTCGCTCCTTAATCCATTTTACAGGCCCTCCTTAACCTAACGACGGTGGGCATACGTTAGAATTTATGAACTATTCTGTAGCAGTGTTTTGTTGGACAGAAACAACACAAACACGCATTTTAATCTGGCCCACTTGTCATAGGCTCCTCCACTTCAAGGATGAAAGGATCGCCTAGAAGATTTATTTACAAAAAAACAACAAAGTTAGAATTTTAAAACACATTTCTTTCAATGCATCACACACTCCCAAGAAATTTAATCAAACTGTTGCATACAATTACAATACAAATTCAAAAAAGGCCAAAAAGTATTTCTAAAATATAATAAAAACTCAAACAATATTGCAAAGAACAATTTAAGATTGTCAGTTTATTGAAATGTCAAATTTAGATTTTTTTTTTCAAATTAAAATCAACAAAAGGTTAAGAAAGCCTAAGGTATTTGTAGCTGGAACATGCTCTTGCAAACGTTAAGTTATCAATTCTTTACTAAAAATTTGTCACAACCTTTAATAACGCCTTTAACATTAGCCTACAATTTTCAAGCTGATATAATTGAATTTTGAATATAATGTTTTTGTTTTAATGACCAAACACAATGTATGATTCCTCCTAATTTATGATATGACCTAATAAAAGATGAGAACATTATATTTTTTAAAAATAATTATAAGCAATAAATAAAGTGTGTAAATTCAAAACCTAGATAATTAAAAGTAATCCAACAATTTTTAAATGATCCATAATAGTTTTGAAGTAATCAGCAAATTTGTCAGATTTTTTGTCTATGCTTTGTGTGAATAGAAATCAAGCATGATAAATCTAAACAAAAGCCTAACCTATAAGCTAAATATGAAATATTTGTAACGAAATTTCATTTGATAATTTCCCAAAAATGTCAATTTTTATATAATTTACTGAACTCTGTAGATAATCTAAAGAAAGACAATAATTGTTTTGGCAGCCAAGGCCTAACACATTTTCTGGCTAAAAAAATGAAGTTACTAAAAAAATAAATGGCCTTTTGAGCCTATCAAACTATTATTTGTTACAATACATTATTATATTACTACATGAGCATTTGATGAATAGGTCTGAACTAGACCAATGAATTAAAACGATAAAAACTATCATTGAAATTTTTGAAAACAACTTGTCCTACCTATGTCCTTCACACTTATTTTAAAGAATAGTTTTGATTTAATTATAGCGTTTTAAAGATATCTCTTCTCAACTTTAAAAATAATTAAGATTCTGCCTAGCTTTTTAAAAATATGTTAATAAATTAAGAATATTGTCATAAATAAATATATTTCTTAAAAAAATATTTGTAACATCTTTGAAGTCTACATTGGCTAAGACTATATTTTGATCGAATTTACTGAAAAACAAACTACAAACTAAGACACATATCTATCTTCAGCTTTTAAAAGAATAATTAAAAATGAAGTGGCTACACACATGATATTAAGATTGAAATCTTCAAAGTTAGAAGAGACAGAAATATTTAGACATTATATAAAAGCTAGTCCAATTAGTACTTAACATAAATATAATGTATGCATAAATCCTTTAATCATTAATGTGTTAATATCTAATTTATCCACATTGCAATATTGTTTTTTTATTATTCAGAACACATTTTCCAGCATCAAAATAGTCTTTCGTTGAGCTCGAATGTACAGCTAAAGATATTCCTTATTTTTGTTTTTAGGCAAGCCTTCCCTGGCTACATTGCAAACTAACCTCACAATGTACTGGACAGTGTAGAGAGACTATTATTAGGCCTAAGGTATATGTGACCCCTTTCATCTCTGGGCCAATTTACAATTTTCTGATACCAAGTAATCAAAGGATTTCCTGTTACAATTAATAACTAGAACAAGATAATTAGAATATGATTAATAAATAACAATCGTTATTTTATTGCTGATGTTTTTATGGAATGCTTTAAAAACTGTTAAATTTATGTCATTAGGGTCACCTCTCTCAGATTTAATCTTATAAATCAAATTTTCACCAATAATTTATTTTATTTAAATACATTTCCCAACATTAGGCAACAATCAAAAGTGTAGCTATCGTTTGGGGATGTTCTTGGTTAATAAAGTTTAACCGGTACTAAGATGGAAAGAGAGGATACTCATGAAATATTTCTTCCAAAGGGATACTCTAATAATTCTAGCTGATGCCTTTTAAAATAATAATGCATAAAAAAATAAATATTAATTCAGACATGTTATAACAAACTATCAATAGCTGATGGCATTGCTGTTTTAAAACATGAATTGCTTTGTTGTTGAAACTGTTGACATATACTATAGGCAGCAAAATTTAAATATTTATGTTCACATTTTTTAAAATAGAAATACGTCAAATAAAAAACTGGGTTTGCAGACATCCATAAAATCTATCGGTAGATAAACATAACTAATTCTAATACCCCCACCCACCCACCCATGTCTTTTTGTAGACTTATACCCACGGCTAGGGCAGTGTGAGAAGCCTGAACATGGAGCCCCCATTAAAATCAAGAATTCTGTTATATGATGTTGGCTGTGGCGTAGTTAGACACAGTGTGCCGCCACGGATGGACCTTGAGTTTACCGCCCTTTCCAAAAACACTATACATAGATATAAATATATATACACACACACACACGCAAATGCTTTTCATAAATAACAGATTGTCGGGGCTGGCACTTAATTGATCCAGTTTTGGGATAGGATGTCTGTGGGTTTTGGGGGGAGGGGGGGGGGGAAGCAGGAAATCTAAATCAGCATTTAAAAAAGCAACCTGACGTCATTGAAAGACATTAATCTGTTCAATGACGCGCTTTGATGACTACTGGGCCAGTTGTCGGCTAGAGTTCCAACGTCGTGGTAAAAATAGTTCTACAATTTAATGGAGAACTCAAATTATGCGCAGCGTGTTTGAATCCTTGTTCTATTGTTTGCTATGGATCGAAAATGGCACACTCACATGAAATAGATCAAGTGCCGCCCCTCCTCCCTGCCCACTTCCTACGCTTGTGGATACAGGCCTACATTATAGCCTATTGACGATTTAGGCACACCTGCTGGTGTCCCTGGCGGCTGTCTCCTTGGGCCCCCTCCTCGCACGGCCCTGCCAACAGTTCTCGAAACATTAAACAATAATGTCATGATTAGATCTGCTAACTTGGCATTTGTTAAGAAAGAAGAAGCATTAAAAAATATATAAACAATGATAAAATATAAATACTTTATGCAAAAAGCTAGAATGCAAATGTCAATGTACACTTTTTAAAACTCTAAATTATAATTGCTTATGACTTGGGTGTTAAAAGTAGAGGAAAAATAAAGTTGCCAGCACTGAGGCACATAATAAATGTGACATGGTTTTGATGGATGCTCCAACGTTACAGAAGTCAACTGGACATTCGCAGACAGTTGTCTTGAATCGCTTGCCATTTGTACCAAACACTGACTTGCACCCGTTCTCATTCTTTGTCTTGGCACACTGGCGCACGGTGCGCTCCACTAAGTCTACTTGAGCGTTTTCACTGACTGAAAATTATTATAGGAAAAATTCAGCATAGCCATAGCATTTATACCGGAATTTAATTCTTGGATTGAGCATCACGCTAGAAAATGTAATCACGAAAAAGCGAGATTTCATTTATAAACTAAATAAATAATCAACACTAGTTGTTGTAATTTAATAATGTTTAACCCACCTAAATGATTTTTTTTAAAAACAGCAAAAATAAAAACATGAACAGTCAGGTCTAAATGATGATCAAAATGAGATTACATTAAAAATATAAAATATCTTACAAAATAAAGTCATGGAACCAATTTAAAGAAGTTAAAGATTGATTAATATAATAAAGTATGAAATTAATACATGCCCGTCAGATTTGCCACCCGTTCCTAACTTTACGGACAGTCCATAAACATTTGACTGCAAGGGACAGGTCCGTAAAATTCCATAAGAAAAAAATAATATTTTGAAGCGAAATAAAACGGGATGTGGGGCCATTCCTAAAGGACGTCATAAGTCCGGATGTGGGGAAGGAAGGGTCACGAATTTGGGACGATGTGTTAAAAGAGTCTAATTTTTAAAAAGAATTGTGACTATTTAAAATACCGGTATATATTTTTGGGAGGGGTGGGTAAAAATCCTTCCACTTGACGTAACTTAATTTATTGATTGCACCTATCTCAGCTTTTGTGTTTTATTCTATATGCTTTAAAACTTGATGAGAATGCCATAAATAAACAAATGTATTATAAAAGTTATAAAATAGGCTCAAAGACAAGCCCTATGGTAATATGACATTAAGTCATAAGGACCTGCCAATTTTAACATCGCTACAAAGCTGAAATGAATCATTAGTTTTATAAAATCTATAAAATAGATTTTAAAATCACTAAAATTGTGTAATTTCTCAAAGAAATTGATCTGGGGTCTCCAAACTTTTTTCTCGGCGGTCCGGATAACGTACACAATGACGATCGCGGACCGGACAATCATTCTGTACAATAATTGCAAGCCAGAACCAAAGCTTTGGGAAAAAAGGCGAAAAACTAAGTTTAGTATTCCATGCTAATCATGGGTGAGTGGAGTTAGAACACAAAACAAAGACAGCCAACATATTATTTTTTTTAAAAAGTTATCAAAGAAGGTGACGTTAGCAAAGAGATAGTTACATCAGACGCAGTGCGCACATATTCGAATCTCACAACCTAAGCAGCAAAAAAAGTTAGTGAGATTTATGAAACTGACGTTTGGCTTTCAAGATGTCATTAATTTTTGGTTTGGAATTGCTGCATCCAATCAAGAGAATTGTTTTCAAATGTTTATCAGTCTCTGTCGTTCGATGTGTTGACTTCACATACTTCATTTTGAAAATGTTTGCTCACAGACATAAGCTGTTCCAAACAATGATGCCATTTCAGCGGCAAAGTTCTTCAGTTTAGAAACTCAGCATCAGGTTAGCAGCGGTAAAATTCAACAAGTTTTCCTTCTCTGTGGGTAAACATACGTTTTATCAAGCAAATCCAAGTACCTTCGGTGGCCGGATGAACTGGCACCGCGGGCCGTAGTTTGGAGATCCCTGAACTAGAGTCTAGATAACTTAAATTTGGCTGGCAGTTTTATCGCTACGTACTTGCTTGGTTATCACAGTTTTGTGGATCGTCACTCGACTTATTTCGAAATATATGTTGTACCGGAAGTTAAAATTTCCAGATGAAGTTGAAGTCAGAAAATAATCATGGGCACGTTGCGCGTAGCATAGATCAATTAGGAGCCGGTGCACTATATTAAACCACGCTTTAAACCACGAATGACTGAGTAACAAAAGTAAAATATACCTAAAAGTAAAGCTTCTTAAGTGAATAGAGCTGAATTATTGACATTTAAAAATCCATGCTATTGCCCCTGTAATCATTACTATTATATCTATTTATAAAGTTTAAGTCTTATTTTTTGTACAATGTGAGATTCTTTTATTGATCCAAATTATTGTAAATTTGTTAGGATTAGGCCTCCATTTTACATATTCTTTTCAGTCTTCATAGTCTTTGTATGAGATTTTTTTTTAAAACTTGGTTTGTAACAATGCGGAAGATGAACCATTGAGTGGTCAGATAGATTCACCAAAAGGAAACTAAACTGTGAGCTATGTGGTCTAACTTGCCATAGCACCTATCGAGAGTTCAATCTTGCCGCGTAGGTTACGGTTAGCATGAGAAACTTTTGGGCATAAATCAGGGCCATTGCTAATAAATACGTTACTGTGACTATCAAATACCGTATATTAAATCAGCTTACAGAGCCTTCTTGTAAAAAAAAATATGTTTATGTTCGTATTTAAAAAGGACAAATTTAACAAACTGCTGGTGAATGATAATAATAATATTAATAACAGTAAAAATAATAATGAGAATAATAATAATTATGGTCAACTCACAGAAAAAAACGATTTTCCTACAGCCAACAGAATTTTCTGGACACGTAGTCTTGAATTTATCCAAACTATTAGACGAGCAACTACTATCAAGTTGTGAATTGCAGCTGAAACATTGGATAGCTCCCGTTTTCATTTCTAAGAAGGGCAAGGAGAAAAAAATCATTTGTCAAAATTAGTGTCAGAACTAGACGAAGTACCGGTACATGAACATTGTCAACTCGTTAGTGGCACTATTATGTAGTTGACATGTGTTACATTTACACAATTCGTTAAACACGTGCAAACCGGCACTTTATAATAAATGTTGCTCTGTATTCAAATAAATACATATTTATCTTTAAAAATTGGGGGGGGGGGGTGGCGGGTTTATTTTGGGTGTTGGTTTGTGGTAAATTCTATTCAGGGATCAAGTCCAAATATGCGGGGGGGGGTGGCGGGTTTATTTTGGGTGTTGGGTGAGTTCCCCTCCCGCATATTTGGACTTGATCCCTGAATAGAATTTACCACAAACCAACAGCAGTGGCGTAGCTAGGGGGGCAGGGGGGATATATGTCCCCGGGCGCCACGTTTGGGGGCGCCAAAATGAGTATTAAAACAAATTATTTAATTTTATTTTGATGTAAACTAATGTATGCCAATTACGTTTGCAAGATTGAATTTCGGAGCTCCACAAATATCTTCATTACAAACCAGTTGGTAAGAATGATTTATGCGCCCCCATTGAGCATTAAGGGGCGCCATTCTACTCATAAACAAATGACACATCCACAATGTAGGGTTGCTGATGGCGTTTTTTTTTAAAACAAAGATCAGTTCGGGTTCAAATATTATTCTTTATATACTGAAAGTGGCATCTGGTTTTAACAATTATATATGTTGTATAATTTCGAGTCGAATATAGGATTTTACGTGAGTGCAAGGAAGATAGAATAATTCTTCACATAAGTTTAAAAGAGAAAGATTAGATAACAACTATTCGTCTCGTTGAATATAATCTGTAGCTTTCTCTCACTTCCACCAGTATAAAACAGTATCTCACATCCTTTTCCCAGACGCTATATTCGATGTTAGTAAATCGATCGTGGCTATTATATTCACCAATGAATAAAGCTGCTTACTGTTTCTGCTGTCTATTGTTTACATCATCAAGTTCAAACTCACGATCTTCATTTGAGTTAACCATTGATTTCAACAAATGGAGAAAGCCAGAAAAACTACAGTCTCATGAAAATAGTCTCGGCCACCGCAGAGCTTTTATTACATGGAAGGAAGCCGAGTGGAGGATACTTGATAAAACTGGAATTGATGTTCAGGTCCAAGCTCAAATTCAATTTGAAAAACAACGTTGGCGCGATATTTTGAAAAGAATACTTACCTGTATTAAGTTTCTAGTTTCACAAAATTAGGCACTGCGTGGCCATGAGGAACATATGCATGAGGACGAGCATAAAAATGTTGGAAACTTTCTCTCTGTGATCAAACTCTTTGCTCAGTATGATCCACTATTAGAAAAACACCTACAACATGCCCGAGAAAATACAGGTTCAGTATCTTATTTATCACCGGAAATTCAAAATGAATTTATCCACCTACTTGCATCGACTGTAAGGAATCAGCTGTTGAGTGAAATCAGAAAAAACAAGTACTACGGTATGTTAGTTAATTCAACACCCGATCTAGGACACCGGGAACAGCTTTCTCAAGTCATCAGATTTGGGGATGTGGATTTTCAAACTAAAAAAGTAACCATCAAAGAATCATTTTTAGGTTTTGTTCAGATACATTCCAAAGACGCAACAAGCCTTGAAAGAGTTATCGTAGAGAAACTGGAATCTGATAACATACCTCTAGCTGACTTTCGGTCAGAATGTTATGACAATACTGCTGTAATGAATGGGCATATATCCGGCCTTCAAGAAGCAAATATGTGCCAGAAATGAGCATTGTTCGTAAAATGTGACAACCACAGCTTAAACTTAGCAGGAGTACACTCAGCTAAACAGGATCCAGTTGCTATCACATTTTTTGGAATAGTTGAAAGTATATATTTGTTTTTCTCTCGTTCAACAACTCGTTGGGGAGAATTAAAAAGAGTTGTGCCAATCACAGTGAAGAGGGAGTCTGAAACACGCTGGAGTGCACGATCAGAAGCTGTTAAAGCTATTTATGAAGGACTAGATGAACTAGTAGGGCTGTTGGAAAAATTATCAGAAGATGCAACTATGACGCCTGAAACCAGAAGTGATACAGAAACTTTGCTTGCAGGTATATTAAACTTTAACTTCCTAGTTTTGTTACATTTCTGGAACATCATACTTTGGAAAATTGATCGCGTCCAGTAACGGTTGCAGGATCCTACTATGAATTTCAAGGAAGCAGCATCTGATCTTGAATCGCTGGAGCAAGAACTTGTCAACTTTAGTGATAATTTGAGCCAGGTTGCGGTAGACAATGGAATAACAAAATGCACAACTTGGGGAATCGAGGTTGACAGAAGGATTAGACGACATCAGAGGATGCCTAGAGAATTAGCAAGAGATGCAGGACTTTCTGCAGAAGAAGAAATTGCACGTGTTATGAACAGCGTAATTGATAGACTCCAACAGGAGATATCCATACGGTTTTTATGTCTATAAAAGCTAAACACGAAATTTGGATTTTTACTAGACGTCAAAATTCTTCTCGCTGAGACAAATGTCGATACACTTCGTCAAAATTGCTTCGATTTTGGAAATTTCTACGACACTGACGTCAATGGTCACGAATTGTGCACAGAAATCGGAGACTGCAAAATGCTGCTCAGTATCCGGACTGAAGTTCTACCGGAAACTGTTTTGGATCTTCTTGGTTTTATCGTTTCATATGGAGATGACGTATTTCAGAATCTGCGCATTTCACTGCAAATACTTATAACAATTGCTGTTTCAATTGCAAGCTGTGAGCGGTCCTCCAGCAAACTGAAGCTTATTTTGTCTTATTGACGTGCTTCAATGGGACAAGATCGTCTGAGTGATCTTGCACTTCTTAGCATCGAAAGAGAGACAATTGAGAATATTGATTTTGACAACGTGATTGACGAGTTTGCAACACTCAAATCAATGAGGATCAATTTGTTGTAGACTATGTCTTTCCAGTCATGTAGAATTAATAGAGTATATTTTATTTTTTTTTTCAAATTAATTGTTTGCAATCGTAAAGAGAATTATTAATCTGTATTCTATTTCATTAAAATACCAGATGCTTCGAAAATGAACCATATAAACCGTAAAATTTCAAAATTTTCTTGGGGGCTCAGACTGAGCCCCCAGATTCTGTCGGTCCAAGAAGGGGCGCAGACTTTATGTCATGTCCCCGGGCGCAGATGACCCTAGTTACGCCACTGACCAACAGTAATGTTAGAATTAAATTCTGCGGTTTGTGTGTCAGATAACTGATGAATGGAATAAAAAGAGTTAGCATGGAAGGATTAAGCTATTTCAAAGGAAACCTCATATCGTGTGAGTGAATCTGGAAATAGCGTACTTTGATATTTCCCTGCGCTTTTCTTGACATAAATTATCCCCCGGCATGGATCTATTTCTTAAACGAAATTCCTTGAAATAAAGCAAATATTTCAAATGCGAGATGCGCAAGGGTTTCTGTGGGATGAATTCGTGTGCAAATAGCACAACTACGCCGAGCTCATACCGAATTACGTCATGAACAGAGTTTCTGATTTCCCGTCTTCTTTTTTTTTTTTTTTTTTTTTTTTTTTTTTTCCCGGGGAAACGGGGCAAAAATTTTTTTTTTTTTTTTTTTTTTTTTGCTTATCCCGGGGAAACGGGACAAAAGTCACTCTCATCCCGGTGTCCCGAAAAATAAATTCACTTAAAAAATATTATTAACTTATCTAAACTATACAAGAGTTGGTTTTAATTATCCTTACTTAATAGCTTTTTTCTAAGGACTAAAAAACCATGTTAAGGTGACTTTAGGAATTGTTCATTTGCTACTAGTTACTTTATTTCTCCCTGCTTAGCCCTTTTATTAACTATATAACAAGCTCATAATAAGCAAAAGTCGGATATAATCATCTGTAGCAAAAACACCTTTACACTTTATTGGGTAATAAGGGGAGAGACTGCAATCGGGTTAGCACAATATAAAATGAGTCAAACAAATTAGGGTTAAACCTGAAAAAAGAAGCACAACAAAGCAACGTTGTTTTGTAGCTTTACTTTTTTCAGGTTTAACCCTACCTTGTTTTACTCATTTTATATATTTTACACTTTATATGAGTGTTGCATTAACATGACGCCCATTCTTGTCTCAAATCCATCAAGAAATGTTTACAAGCAATTGTTTCTAAAAACTCGTAACAATCGATTCGTTTCTAATTTAAAAAAGTTAATACAAGTATATATATATATTTATATATATTATATATATATATATATATATATATATATATATATATATATATATAATATATATATATATATATATATATATGTATTAATAGGTTGAATTTAAACGTTTTTAAAAAATGCATAAGATAAAGGTTGTTTAGTTTAACACATAAAATTCTGGTATAATTAGTTAATAGTGCACTGGTTCACAGCTCTTGATACGTGACCTCAAATGGGGTGCGAATGCATTTCTGGGGAGCAGCAGGCTGAAATAACAGACTAAGAGAAAATTAAACAGTGATTTTGAATAGTTTTCTTTTGAAATTGGATTGCTTGAAATTTGAGTTGCAATTTCAATCATGGCACTAAACATCTAGTTAATTACGATTATATTATATTGAAATATCTAGTTTTCAAAGAATGTCCCATATTTAAAGCATTTCTTTCAATTTATCGCAGTTAAGTGTCACTTTGCTTCTATATATATATAAGGGCCGGCTGTGAATTGAAAACGCACGAGAACCTGTGTACTAGAGCTATTATGTTTTATTGAGCGCCGTTAAATTTTTTTACTGATCATAGCAACAATTTGGGACAATCTTTAAATCGCTGAAATTTAAAAAAAAAAAAAAATCATTTGACTCTATACCTTTGTACCCGGAAGACTTTTGCTGACTAAAAATGGCGTGGGATCCTGGGATCTGCAAGTAAAACCCAAGACACGAACAGGGAGGGATGCAGCCCCTTTGCTTCGTCAATAAGTCTGCTGTGTATTTCTACCAATAAGTTCAAACAGCCAGTGGTCAGAAGATTTTCTACCAATTTGAAGGTTGTTAATGAAACAATGGTTATTGTGTGCACGTCTCGCCAATGCATAGTGAAAGCAAACCGATCGAATAGACAACAATGCACATTTGGACCTTGCTAGCTTTTGTTTGGATATTCAAAACAGAACAAAAAAACTCGAGATGTAGATGAACTGCACAAAGAATACCATTTAATTCAGTCTAAGCACAAGAAAATTTCGCTCAACTTTTATAACTGTCATGTGAAAAGCTATATATAAAAAATATTTTTAAAAACTTGATGTTCTATGCTACGAATTCTCAGTTTATTAATTTGAAATTTTGTGATTAAAACATGTTAAATTACCTTAGTTTTTTAAGGTTTTCTTTCGAATATCTAGCCTTTACTGCAATGTGAAAGCAAGGTCAATGTGTGCCAGGCAAGCACGAAGTAGATATAAGGCGCACCGGGGTAAATCGAATCACAAATTGATTGAAAATGAATGGAAAAAAAAATGAAAAAAAGAAAAATGTCCGGTTTTCTTTATTGAAATCAGAATGATACAATTATTTCCTTTAATTAGACAATGAGACCAGTGAGTCAGGACTAGGGTTTTCTGTGCACGGATCATGCACGACTTCGGTTAACCCTTAGGACATTACGGTCACCCTTCACAAAGACAGCCGGCTCACCTCTGACAACTTTAGAATTCTTAGGACATTACGGTCACCCTTCACAAAGACAGCCTCCTTACCTCTGACAACTTTAGAATTCTTTGGACATTACGGTCACCCTTCACAAAGACAGCCGTCTCACCTCTGACAACTTTAGAATTCTTAGAACATTACGGTCACCCTTCAAAAAGACAGCCTGCTCACCTCTGACAACTTTAGAATTCTTAGGACATTACGGTCACCCTTCACAAAGACAGCCTGCTCACCTCTGACAACTTTAGAATTCTTAGCACATTACGGTCACCCTTCACAAAGACAGCCTGCTCACCTCTGACAAATTTAGAATACTTAGGACAGCCAGTTATTTACTCCATTCTTCTTCCTAACCTAAATCCTCTGAGGACTCTATTCCCTTTTCTTAACTACTTCTTCTTCGTTGACGTTGCCAATCTAACTAGGAATTGAGGACAAGGCACTCTTTGCGATGGAGGTAGTCCCCGGAAACTGGACACTCATGAAGCCTTCAACATGTTAAACATATCACTCACGCTGATGCCTTTAGGTCTTGTCCAAGTGATAATGGTGACACGACCAAAATCATTCTTACATTGCATTCCCACAATCCAGTAGTCAACATTTTTTCTTTAAAAACAGTGCCGTTTTCCCCACCGTTCTTCACACCCACAACATTTTCTCAACCGCCTCTCATTGTGTTCAGACGAGATTAGAATACACGGGATCTCCTTCTTCGTAGCCACCCCTCCCACTTTAGGATCAAGTCATGTGGACGCAACAATTGCATAATTTGCGCTTCTGTCATCTATACATTTCCTTCCCTAAGGGAAGTCTTTAGTTAAGGGACGGTTTCCTTTGCACAAGCCGCAACGTTATGTAATCTACGCTAGCGTTTCCCAAACATTTAAATTTGGCAGACTTGTGGACAAGTTTCCTATTGCACCAGGGACCGGGATTCATTCGCCGTGTTCAACTGTTGTGAGTATGATCTGGCCTCCCCATTTTTTCCACAAAAAAAACATTAATTGGGTATGCCATTTTAGGCATAGTCTTGTAACTTGTAACGACAAAGCATTTTCATTATAATGGTTTGGACTTGCTTTGAGTCATTTTTTAATTGATAAGTTTAATTTCTTAACATTTTAACCTGGCACATAGCGTCACGGGAGTATATTTTACTCTAAAGAGAATCTCGATTTTTGACATTTGTTTTGAAACGAGATTGAATCATGTAACTACCACCCCAGTTTCTTGAATAATGTTGTGGAGACCAGCAAGGTTAGGCTCACGGACCGACGCGGGTCCAACATTTCGGGAACGCTGATCTACGCCATTGTTAGTACCCGCTGCCATCTGAGCGAGGCTGGTCGGCGTCTATCAAACAAATGTACTGAACCCCATCGAAATATTACGCACGATAAACAATGTCCTAACTCAAAAAAACTTCAATAGAAGCAACCACAAGGGCTCCATCGACTACATTTGTTAAATTCTTTCTCCACTACTCACTTTTTACAACCAATCGCCGTGGACTAACTTTTCCTCTCTTCCTCTCCCCTTTGCCTCTTTAAACGTATGGTCTAATACATTCCTCTTGCTGTCCTCTCGGATTAAAAATCTCAGCTAAGCTTTAATTTTTTATAATTGTATTACTTGATTTTTGCACTGATCTCTGACGATGGCTTCTTGCCAACACGACACATTAGTTGTTTAGTTGGGTCATTTCTCAGGATTTCCCATACCTTATTTCACATATTTCTCGCACAATTATAAGTAAACAAAGGACTTTCCGGGAAAGTTTACTACCACGGGAAATAGCCGGTAAACACATTTAGAACATAATTTCTTGTCTTTAAAATTTCAACAAGTCACAAATTTTAACTAATTGTCGCTATAAGCCAGTACCTGTAAAATCTACTTAAATGAGCTGAATTATTACGCTCAATAGTTCCAGTACACATATTCTTCATTGTTTTAAGTCACGACCTCATTGATAGATAAGTCAAGCTACCATTACAGCGATTTCATGAAAAAGGTGTTCAAATAGGGTAGATACTTGGAAATTTAAAAAAAAAAACATATTCAAACTAGATTTTTCAATACGAAGTGGCTATTCGTACCCGGGTACAAGAAGTGAGAGGTTGGGATTAAAAAACGATTTAAAATTTTATTTTTGGGTTTGTAAGACCAAATGAGGTATCAAATGAAAGATAATTGAAAGGACTATATGTTTGTAAACTTACTTCTTCATTTTTTAGTGATGCATCTTCTAATTCAATAACGGTTTCTGATATGTCTTAACTCCTTTTCCTTAACAGTACAATGTTATCCTGAAGGGGTTGATTGAAGACACTTCCCATTGGTTATGGGTCGTGGGTCTCCCTCAGAAAGTATACTGTTATTGTTCCTCTGGTTTCAATAAGTATGTTTCTTATAACTCTCTCTGTTAGTTTAAATAGCATTCATGCAAGTGAGTCTCCTTGTCTTAGGCGTCGTCTAATTTGAAATACCCTGAATATTCTCTCTGAACCTTTTGCTTCTTCAGTTTTTGAATGTTACATGTATCAGTTTTGTCATTTTATTGGGTATGCCAAACTCTTGCAGAGTCTCATAGATATTTTTTCTTTTGAATCATCATATTAATATCCATTGTTATTAGTTATTACTAAGTTAGTTAAATGTTTGCACAAAGTCCACAAGATATCGCGTAAAATTACGGTATGAAATTCGCGTTTTATAATACGGTATTATTACAAATAGCACAATAATTATGTTTTAGGGTAACGAAACCCTCACCAGAGCCGTCACGAGACTTTTGGAGGTCCACTGCCAATTTTTGTTTTCTTGCCCACTGCATTCAAAGTTAATAGTTGAATTTTTTTCATCATCTCAACTTTAGACCCTAAAATATAAGAGGTCCCAGTGTAACGGCAGGGGTTAAAGGGCCCACGCGATGGCTCTCCAGGTAATCAACGCGAAATGGATATGATTAATACATTTAATAAAATAATTGAAACATGAAACCTAACGCCATTTTAAATCTTTCGTTTGCATATTACCATCCTGATTTTGTTCGGAAAAAAAAGTTCAAAAAAACAAAAACAAACGAAGATTTTAAATTTTAAATAGCATTCTAATTTATATAAAACAACCCTTACTACCTTTTAGGTGAAGCCCATCGCTTATATATATATTGCTTTTGGTATGTTCTTCTTCCTCTTCGAAACCGGCCCTTCTCCAACTCCACGTTTTATATAAACAGTACTGAGTGAAACAAAGGCTGCCAGGCCTGACGTTTGAACTCAGGTAATAAACATTTCTTTAGGGGGAGGCGACTGTATCAATCAATAAAGAGCCACAGGTATTGCGTGGGACTTGTTAGGACTATTGTTTAAATGCCGGCAGGTAGGTTGTAGGATAGGGTGAACAAATCATGAACTGGAACAAACGGGACACACCCAAGGAGGGTTTTTTTGGGGGGGGGGGGGGATACCCCCCACCTTAAGAAGGGCCGCTCTTTTTAATTATTTGGAGACCTAGAAATCTTTTTTAAAATTTACCTTCACTTTTTAAGTTTAAATGCCGGCAGGTAGGTTGTAGGATAGGGTGAACAAATCATGAACTGGAACAAACGGGACACACCCAAGGAGGGTTTTTTTGGGGGGGGGGGGGATACCCTCCAGCTTAAGAAGGGCCGCTCTTTTTAACTATTTGGAGACCTAGAAATCTTTTTTAAAATTTACCTTCACTTTTTAAATTAAATTAATTTACTCAGGGGCATATAATAAACGAAAACAATAATTTTGCAGTGAATTACTTATTTATGTATACATATTTACAACATAATACAACACAACAAATTAAATTTCTCTAGTCTAGGATTTACATTGAGGATATTTGACTGTTATCCCAGCCATTGTTAAAACCTCCTTCTTATCTAATAAAAAGTTGTCAAAACTAGAACAGAAAATGTGTTTAGTTTTAGAAACGGGAAATTTAGGCACCCCGAGAGACTTTTTCGGGACACCGGGTACGATCGTGAAAAAACGGGACAATCGTTTTTAAGGGACGTTTGGTCACCCTAGTGCAGGAATGTCTGTAGGCCAGCAAATATTATATAAAATGAGAAGTTTTCTTTTTTCGTAACACTTGGACTCACCGGGCATTGTCTCAAAATACCCGGACCCGGTGTAAAAAACTACGACCGGTTAAGCCCTATTATTTTATTAGTAGTATTATAGTATTATATTATTTGTATATCAATATCATAAGACGGCATGAAAAATCTGAAAAATTAGTAAATTTATTCATTTTATTAGGGTATGCTAAAATAATTTTTTTGTAATCAATAAAAAAGCGTAATGAATACTTACTTGAAGGTATACATAAGAACAACAGCAGTGCTATCCAGGGATGATAATCCACGAAATAGTTCATATCTCCAGATTTGCACTACATGTATTACCCGAGTCTGTGTAAATGTAAACCAGAGTTTAGAATTGAACCTTCTTTACACTTTACAGGAAATCAGCCATCATTCAGTTACAAAATAATTTAAATAATGTTAAATTAAGAGAAATAGTTATCAGAATTTGAAAAAAACAATTCAATATGTTTATGATTTATCTCTTTTAAAACTACTATTTACAACAGACTACAAGTATAAGTATCCCTAACCCTAAAATTACTTTTTTTATTGATTTTTTATTCACGCTTCTATTTTATTGCCTTACTATTCATGAAACGCTTTTTAATTTGTCTTTAGGCTTTGATCCACAATGATCAGCATCAATATAATGTGTTTCTTCCATAGATATTTAACTGATTTAAAAAAAATGAATATAATTAACTTATTTGCCGTTTGTATCCATAAGCAGGAATAACCTTGTATCAACAGGAAATGCCTGCGCAATGAGGTGCGTTGGTATAGTTCTAGCAGTGGCAATTTAACGTACGTTATCGGTGTAATTTTTAAGAACCATCGCATTTATGATTTATTAACAAAGTTATTATCGATTTTCTTATAATTTCATTATTTTATCCCAAAAAAAAGTGTACCTTTCAAATGCATTTGACAATGAGCGGCGTAGACCTACAATTATGGAACTTCTTAAAATGATAAATTGTTGACTTATCAACAACAATAACAATAAAGAAATGAAACAATATAAAGTTTACCCCCTTATTTAATTATTACTTAACAATACGGATATTTATTATTTTTTACTTGATTTTCTTCAATAAAAAGTTATAAAGGGTAGAAATGTAATGTTAACCAATTTTATATTTCAAAATACTAATATTTACATGGACATGCAGGCTACAGATATTCATTTTATGAAAATAAAAAATAATTAAAAATCAAAGGATTTGAATGTGGATCAATTCACACAAACCAATCAGCAAACTGACCAGGCATGCCGAGATAATTATAACTTTCAATTTAGATTAGATACTATTAAAAAGCACAGAAAAACTTAAAACTTCAGTTCCCGGGTAGGGTGATGGCCTTCATGAACCCTTTGATCTCATCGTTGCATAAAATATCACAATAGACAATAGGTCTGTCTAAGTAAACTTAAAAAATGAACACATAAGTAATTATTTTTATATTTACAAAAGCCGGATTAATATGAGGACTGAGGACATATTGATTATTTCAGTTAGGTGACTATATTTACACCCACTAGACGTAAGAAGAGTTCGGTTAGGAAATTGTGTGTGGGGGAGGGGGGCGGCCCATCCCCGGGGAATAATTTATATATATGAATATTTATTTATATAAATAAAGACGGAATGATGCCATATATATATATATATATATATATATATATATATATATATATATATATATATATATATAATTATTATTAGTATTATTATTATTATTTGTGGTTCTATATAGCCTAGGGCTTGGCTCACCACGCCAGGGCCATCTTAACAACACTGGAGGCCCTGGGCACAGCAATGCAAATATTCATTAACAATATGTGCAACATGATGCCTTTATAAGAGTGAGTCTCCTAGAAGCGCGGAGCCCCCTAGAGGCGTGGGGCCCTGGGCCTTAGGGACGGCACTGCACCCCGCTGTACATACAATTTAACAAACATAACCATGAACTTAAAAAATAAATATTTATATACCCCCTCCATATATTTTGTGTGTGCAAAATACTCTGTTGGGATTAAGACGGCGAATATATTTTCACGCTTGGGTGTTTCCCAGGGACGGCTCAAGATACCGGCAACTCGGGGCACCATGTGCTTAGGGCCCCATAAGCGATCAAGGTAGACTAATCTTTAATACTGTACAAATAAAAGTTAAGAAAAACATTATCATTGCTCATTGTTTGTTTAGAAAAAAACCTAGATAATCAACTAATTACCTAACCCCTAGTTTTTTCATGGCAAAATATTTATGATTATACTTAAAAGGGGTGCCAAATTTAAGCTTTCCCGGGGCGCCAGCAACCGTAGGGCTGGCCCTGGTGGCACCAATCCTAGCTACGCCACTTTCATCGGTTAGACTAATTTGTGTCCCACCCTCTTCTGAAATTATCATAAACAAGTAAGTAAGTAATTAAAGATTGTCTCTTGTTTGTGAGGAAAATACCTCCAAAATTATCGTCACCGAAAATCAATGTTTTCAAAAGTGTGGTGTGCGCCCCAAAGGGAGACAATTTAGTAAGTATCAGGTGACATTAAGTTTCTGAAATAGGAAATGTATTTAAGTTGAACAGGCCGGGGTGCTGCAAAGTTGAACAGGGCGGGGTGCTGCAAAGTTGAACAGGGCGGGGTGCTGCAAAGTTGAACAGGGCGGGGTGCTGCAAAGTTGAACAGAGCAATTTTTGAAACGTTCATCGTCGTTATTGTTTTTAATATGATAAGGGCCATGAGAAGGGGTGAAGGGGAAAACCGTCTCGGGCGCCATTATCAGGGGCGCCAATATAGTAAATTATCCTTATGTATGTATGCATGTATGCTTATATCCCCTAACGTAGGAGCGTCACTTATTTATATGACTGTATGTGTGTGTGTGTTTGGGGGAGGCAATATCGGCCCAAAGCAATGAAGATCAAGGGAGTTAATGGATTGAAAGCCATGACACATAATTTTTATTATAAAACTTAATAATAACATTCGACATGGGATCAATCCATTTTATTTTTATTCAGAACCAATTCAAAGAAAGATGTTGATTTAAGTTGAAACAAAAGAGGAGCGAGGCTAAAAAAAAACGAGTCAGGAGTCGTCAATAGGTGGCATTTGACAAGTCTTTTGATGATGTCAGGAGTCATGAATAGGTGGCACTTGACAAGTCTGTTGATGATGTCTGGAGTCATCAATAGGTGACATTTGGCAAGTCTTTTGATGATTCTGGAGTCGTCAATAGGTGGCATTTGACAAGACTTTTGATGATGTAAGGAGTCATCAATAGGTGGCATTTGACAAGTCTTTTGATGATGTCAGTAGTCATCAATAGGTGGCATTTGACAAGTCTTTTGATGATGTCTGGGGTCATCAATAGGTGGCATTTAACAAGTCTTTTGATGATTCTGGAGTCATCAATAGGTGGCATTTGGCACGTCTTTTGATGATTCTGGAGTCATCAATAGGTTGCATTTGACAAGTCTTTTGATGATGTCAGGAGTCATCAATAGGGGGCATTTGAGAAGTCTTTTGATGATTCTGGAGTCATCAATAGGTGGCATTTGGCAAGTCTTTTGATGATTCTAGAGTCATCAATAGGTGGCATTTGGCAAGTCTTTTGATGATGTCAGGAGTCATCAATAGGTGGCACTTGGCAAGTCTTTTGATGATGTCTGGAGTCATCAATAGGTGGCATTTGGCAAGTCTTTTGATGATTCTGGAGTCGTCAATAGGTGGCATTTGACAAGTCTTTTGATGATGTAAGGAGTCATCAATAGGTGGCATTTGACAAGTCTTTTGATGATGTCAGGAGTCATCAATAGGTGGCATTTGACAAGTCTTTTGATGATGTCTGGGGTCATCAATAGGTGGCATTTAACAAGTCTTTTGATGATTCTGGAGTCATCAATAGGTGGCATTTGGCACGTCTTTTGATTATTCTGGAGTCATCAATAGGTTGCATTTGACAAGTCTTTTGATGATGTCAGGAGTCATCAATAGGGGGCATTTGAGAAGTCTTTTGATGATTCTGGAGTCATCAATAGGTGGCATTTGGCAAGTCTTTTGATGATTCTAGAGTCATCAATAGGTGGCATTTGGCAAGTCTTTTGATGATGTCAGGAGTCGTCAATAGGTGGCATTTGACAAGTCTTTTGATGATGTCAGGAGTCATCAATAGGTGGCACTTGGCAAGTCTTTTGATGATGTCTGGAGTCATCAATAGGTGGCATTTGGCAAGTCTTTTGATGATTCTGGAGTCGTCAATAGGTGGCATTTGACAAGTCTTTTGATGATGTAAGGAGTCATCAATAGGTGGCATTTGACAAGTCTTTTGATGATGTCAGGAGTCATCAATAGGTGGCACTTGGCAAGTCTTTTGATGATGTCTGGAGTCATCAATAGGTGGCATTTGGCAAGTCTTTTGATGATTCTGGAGTCGTCAATAGGTGGCATTTGACAAGTCTTTTGATGATGTAAGGAGTCATCAATAGGTGGCATTTGACAAGTCTTTTGATGATGTCAGGAGTCATCAATAGGTGGCATTTGACAAGTCTTTTGATGATGTCTGGGGTCATCAATAGGTGGCATTTAACAAGTCTTTTGATGATTCTGGAGTCATCAATAGGTGGCATTTGGCACGTCTTTTGATTATTCTGGAGTCATCAATAGGTTGCATTTGACAAGTCTTTTGATGATGTCAGGAGTCATCAATAGGGGGCATTTGAGAAGTCTTTTGATGATTCTGGAGTCATCAATAGGTGGCATTTGGCAAGTCTTTTGATGATTCTAGAGTCATCAATAGGTGGCATTTGACAAGTCTTTTGATGATGTCAGGATATTTTTTTCTACAAATTTTTAAAACTTAATATTAATGAAGTAGTTTAAATACATAAATAGTTTAAATACGAATATTAAAAAAAATCAATTTAATAACAACTAAAAATAAAGTATTTTGTCTAAACATAACCGGGTCAAGGGGCACCTAGGTTCGCTTACTCATCTCTTCTCTTGTTCTCAGATCAAGGTTCAAATGATTTTTTAAAAATAAATTCAGGCACACGCCAAAAGTCATCCTTGCTTTTTAAACGAATCAATACTTGTATATAGAGAGATATATTTATATATCGAAATCCGAACGCAGCTTTTGAATCTAAAAGCTCCAAGTTAGCTTTATCCACTTTATCAGTTAAGCATTTCAACTGACAAAATCGCAAGACAAGGAACAGTGGATAAAGATCGTAGATATTTATATGTTTCATTTTTTTTTAAAAGCTGCTCTTACATGAAGCCACAGATAACAGATCGTGGGGTTTAATTTGTAGACCTAATGAGAGGATTGGGATCGATTTTAGATACGGTTACCAGACGTCCATATTTAGTATGGACAGATTGTATTTTCGACACCCCACCCCCCTCCCCTTTTGTCCGTACTAACTTTTGCGTCCGTATTTGTCCATGCTTTCTACTCGTCGTCCATCTTGTCAGTACTTTTAAATTTGTTTTTTCCTATTTCTCGCGAAGACCAGCTGCAATGAATCGTTTCAACGTCATCGTATGGAAAATTTCTCGTTTACCTAAGCATGCGTGAACCCGCGTGAGATGTGAAACTATCTGCGCATCCTGGGCCATGACCTGTGCGGGAAGGGTGACTTCCGGCTTCCGTGTCGCTTGGTCATTGTCCTTGGAACTTTGAAAGGGATTTGGGTCCCTAGTGCGCAAGGCTCAACTAGTCTTTTGAAAACTTAACTGCAGAGATTTGGTTTTATTTCCTAAACAACCAATCGGCTATGTTTCAGGTAATTTTCAAACTGATTCAAAGTCAGACTGCAACAGTTGTACTCTATGCGAGCGCGGACCGGCAGCCAATGCAACTCTCTCAGAAGTGTTTTAGCATGGTCGAATTTAAGTTTGCGAAGAACAATGCGAGCCGCATTATTCTGTGCTTTTTGAATTTTATCCAAGAGCATAGCTGGAAGACCCACCTTGAGAGCATTGCAGCAGACCATGCGTGATAGCACGAATGCAGACATCAGCCTCTTTGATGAATCAAACGTTAAGAAAGTTCTGATACGACTAATTCTCCGCATCTCTAGAAAATTCGCCTTACAAAGCATGTTAATGTGATTTTCCATAGTTAGTGTTCTGTCTAAGTAGACACCCAAGTTTCGCACTGTTTGAGCAAACTCAATCTGTATACCTGAGAGTGTAAGGGATAGTGTGTTATTTACAGACTTAAGCTTTTGAGCGGTAGCAATGGGGACAGCTTGGTCTTTTCATCGTTCAATTTTAGCTTGTTTGTGGTCATCCAGTGCTTAAACTCCACTGTCTTCTGTGTCGTACGAAGAAGCTGAGGGAACTGAGAGGGGATCACGGATTGCTGAAGCTGGGTATCATCCGCGAACATGTGATACAGCAAGTTAAACTGCTTGATCACTGCACCCAGGGGCTGAACGTACATAGTGAAAAGCACTGGGCCTAGGACCGAGCCCTGGGGTACTCCAATTTCGATAATAGATTGCTTCGAGGCAAGCCGTTGGCGAGAACTGATTGGACCCGATTTGTCAGATACGAGTGGAACCATCTCAGGACGGTATCGGTGAAACCGAACTTTTTTTTGCAGATGCTGGAGAAGTATGCCGTGGTCAAGCATATTGAACGCTGCCGAAAGATCAAGTAACGACAAAAGGGATACCTGGACCTCGCCACAGGATGACAGAGTGTCATTTACGACGCGCAATAGGACTGTCTCAGGAGAAAGATGCACCCTGTATGCTGACTGGAAAGGCTCAAGCCAAGTCAAACTGAGAGAGGTGATCCAGGAGTTCGTGGAGAAAGAGAATTTGGCGACAGAATTAACATGTAAAACAATACCGATAATGAGTATCAATAAAATCTGAGACGTTTGAAGTTAATTTAAAACCAGAGGAAAGATTTAAGTAATTGACAATACGGACATCCTTAAGTTCATACTGACATTACGGGTATCCTAAAGTTCATACTGACATTACGGGTATCCTAAAGTTCATACGGACATCCTTAAGTTCATTCTGACACTACGGACATCCTAAAATTCATACTGACATTACGGTATCCTAAAGTTCATACTGACATTACGGGTATTCTAAAGTTCATACGGACATCCTAAAGTTCATTCTGAAACTACGGACATCCTAAAGTTCATACGGACATTACGGACATCCTAAAGTTCATATGGAAATCCTAAAGTTCATACTGACATTACCGGCATCCTAAAGTTCATACGGATATCCTAAAGTTCATACTGACATTACGGACATCCTAAAGTTCATACGGATATCCTAAAGTTCATACTGACATTACGGGCATCCTAAAGGTCATACAGACATCCTAAAGTTCATACTGACATTACGGACATCCTAAAGTTCATACGGACATCCTAAAGTTCATACTGACATTACGGACATCCTAAAGTTCATACTGACATTATGGACATCCTAAAGTTTAGGATGTCTGTATGAACTTTAGGATGTCCGAATGAACTTTAGGATGTCCGTAATGTCAATATGAACTTTAGGATATCCATAATGTCAGTATGAACTTTAGGATGTCCATACGAACTTTAGGATGTCCGTAATGTCAGTATGAACTTTAGGATGTCCATAATGTCAGTATGAACATTTGGATGCTCGTAATGTCAGTATGAACTTTAGAATGCCCGTAATGTCAGTATGAATTTTAGGATGTCGGTAATGTCAGTATGAACTTTAGGATGTCCGTAATGTCAGTATTAACTTTAGGATGTCCTTAATGTCAGTATAAACTTCAGGATAATCGTATGAACTTTAGAATGCCCGTAATGTCAGTATGAACTTTAGGATGTCCGTAATATCAGTATGAACTTTAGAATGCCTGTAATGTCAGTATGAACTTCAGGATGTCCATAATGTCAGTATGAACTTTAGGATGTCCATAATGTCAGTATGAACTTTAGGATATCCGGAATGTCATTGAGAACTTTAGGTTGTCCGTAATGTCAGTATGAAATTTAGGATGTCCGTAATGTCAGTATGAACTTTAGGATGTCCGTAATGTTAGTATGAACTTTAGGATGTCCGTAATGTTAGTATGAACTTCAGGATGTCCGTAATGTCAGTAAGAACTTTAGGATGTCCGTATCGTCAGTATGAACTTTAGGATGTCCGGAAAAATGAGACGTACACAATTGTTTTAAAGCTTGTTTTTAAACTTTGATACTCACAATGACGAGAAAATTGTTTGGAATGTCATACAATAACCTGACGCGAAAAAGATAGGCCCATGTCTCATTGTCATATGACATTGAGTCACAATAATAGATACATTCGTATTTGATATATGACTAATTACATAAAGCCATGGGAATATAAATTAATAAATGTGTCCATAAAGATTGTTGAGATTTAGAATATGTGTCCGTAATTTTATTTTAATGAGGTGGCAACCCTGGTTAACCCCCCCCCCCGCCCCCCCAACAAATGAGGGTGATTAAAAGTATTGAAGAGAAATATAAAAACTCCTCTTAATTGGATCAATGAAAAACGGCTGGCTGGTGATTGTGATGTCTGAGAAGATAAGTTGGGAGGATATCAAGGTCCTCCACGATGATTTTTTGAAAGACTACCCGATGCTAGCGCTTAGAGAGAGGAGTTTAAAGCTAATAAGTTGGTGGTTCGAAAAACTTGAATAAAAGGACTATGATCCATTTGTGAGACCCCTGAACGGATTTATCCAGTTTCTATTATTTTAAACCCGATTTGGAACCCGAACGGGGTTCTGGAACAGATTAAGTTCGGATTCCGTGCTGAACCCAGGTGACTGGCGTCTTGTCATCGACAGTTCAAAACGTAGTGTGACATGTGGTCTACTTAGAAGAATTGGCAACCATATGTATTTATTTCAATAGGGTTATCCACCAGAATTAAATAAGTAAGCGAAGCCATCCTCTTAAGTCTGTGAAAAAAAAAATAACAAAAAAAAAGTGAACTTTTGATTTGTGTACACTTGAAGAAAGTTATTTTTCAGGTTCACGAAGTGGTAACATAAAGTATAATAGTCCGCACATCAGAACATGAACATGTGACCCACATTCGAGAGCATCACTTTCCTGTGAACCAACAATCCCTTAGATCACTTTCTTGAGAACAAACAATCACTTAGATCACTTTCCTGAGAACAAACAATCACTTAGATCACTTTCTTGTGATGAAACAATCACTTAGATCACTTTCTTGTGAAGAAACAATCACTTAGATCAGTTCCCTGAGAACTAACAATCACTTAGATCACTATCTTGATGTTATAGAGAGCTTGTTTACATCATATTTCTCGTGCGTGCCCTCTGATTGACCCCGCATGAGACGCTGTGTTCACAAAGGGGTGTGGCTTAGGCCTTTGAAGTATCTTGTTTACAATCGGCTTCCAAATATTTCTCGTGCGTGCCCTCTGATTGACCCCGCATGAGACGCTGTGTTCACAAAGGGGTGTGGCTTAGGCCTTTGAAGTATCTTGTTTACAATCGGCTTCCAATTACGCATTGGGTATAATGACTCCGGGTTCTTTCTGGAATGTACTCCTTAACCCGAGATATGTAAACAACACGTCCTAAGCCCTTCTGGAAGCGTCTTACTCTACATATATATAAAGGATTGACAGATACAGAGGGAGGGAGATTTAGATAGATTTTCTTAACATTACGAGGCGTGTTTTATTCTTTGTGTATTTGTGTGCTCTTACTTATATGTGTTTATTTCGCATTATTTATTGGCATCATTATTTCTAATTGTATTAACTGTGTACCGGTACAAGATCTACCATACTGTAAGTTGAAGATTGTAATTTTATTTTATTTTCTTTTGTAATTATCTTAAGACATAATAAATCTTAATTAATTGTAACTAGAAACTGTTTTGGGTCGTATCTTTAATATTGTTGATTATATGGTATCGTCCTTTGTTAGGCACTGTTTACAACGAGCCAATTAAAATTAAAATAGGAGATTAATTTCTCCTAATACAAGTCAGTGCGAAACAAATTGGGGGCATCGTCGGGATAACCGAAACCATATTTTATTCTCATTAGACCCCAATTTTAACAAATTGGGCTGCTCGTCCGCGATAATACTAAATTCATACTATTATTATTATTTCTCATACTAGACCCCAATTTTAACAAATTGTGGGCTTTTCCGAGGATAATTTTAATCCATAATTTTTATTACACCAATAATAAATTGAGTGTTTTTCTGTGGATTTTGACCCACTGTTTACTTTTATATACTCAGATTAATTTTGAGTACACGATACCATTTTACGACACCAACAACAGAGCTGGTTACAATTTTTTCATTAGTGTGTGAACTAAGCTTACATTTTTATAAAAATTATTGTTATATTTTGCCTGTGTCAAAATGGATTTTGATATTGAAAACCCATCAGTAGAGGCATTAGAAAAATGTTCTAGGAAGGAGCTATTTTCCATTGCTAAAGCTCTAGAAATAAATGTAGCTCATTCGGCTGTAAAAAAGACCATACGAGACATGATCATCGTTCACTTTGTGGATGAAGACATGTTATCTGAAGATGAACTGGCCTCAGTCACACAACCGACTGATCCAAGTATGGAGCTCCAACTAAAGCTCAAACAAATGGAACTAGATGCCCAGAGAGAAAAAGAACGAGAGCTCAAACAGCTGGAGCTAGATAAAGAACGTGAGCTTAAACAGCTGGAGTTGGAAGCACAGAAAGAGCTACAAATAAAATTAAAAGAAATGGAAATAACAGCCAATTTGGGAGCAATGGAAAATAGATTCACGGCTCCAGCAGGTCAAGGTTGCGATGCAATTAAATTTGCAAAAGTAATCCCTAAATTTTCAGAAAAAGAGGTTGACCAATATTTTGCGCAGTTTGAGATAACTGCCCAAAATTTTAAAATTCCTGAAACTATGTGGTCCACCTTACTTCAACCAGCCTTGACCGGAAGGGCATCTGAAGTCTTTGTGTCCCTGAATGCGGAACAGCGCGGGGACTATAACCTAGTAAAATCATTAATACTTAAGGCTTATGAATGTGTCCCCGAAGCATACCGTAAAAAGTTTAGGGAACTGTGGAAACGTGATGGCCAGACTCATGTTGAGTTCCTCCGGGAAAAGGAACGGCTCCTGGACAAGTGGCTGCACGCAACCAACACCGAGACAGACTTCAAGAAATTCAAGAACCTCATTCTGATGGAGGAGTTCAAGAACTGTGTTCGTACTGAGGTGCGAATACATATTGCAGACCGTGGCGAAGGTGACGCACATACGGCAGCAGTGTTAGCCGACGACTTCACCATCTCACATCAACTTTCCAAGAATCCATCTGACACCAAAAATGACAGGCACAATAAGACAGCTGTATCAACTTACAGTAAACCTCCACAAAAACCATTCAAGCCCGGTACGAAAGAAATTGGTGCAAAAGACACATGTGCCTACTGTAAAAAAGAAGGACATACGAGGGATGATTGCTGGAAACTCAAGAAGAAAACTGAGAAGACCACACATCCTGGTACACAACACAAAGTCTCCGCTTGTACGTCTCGTCATACATCTGGAAACACATTTTCAAAATTCAAGAGTTTTTGCTCTCCAGATGTCCATACAAACTTCAAAGAGGTTTGTCACGACTCATCAAAGAGTTCCATTATGAACAATAAGGCTAGTTTTACTGACTCCAGCCAAGTTCCTGCTTCGACTGCGAGTTTTATGAGCTTTTCGCCAAGATCCTTTTGCTCCAAGAAGAGATCTACCTCCAGAGGGCGTTTTACCGAGGACTTGTGTGCAAGTTTTGACGACTCTACCCAGAGTTTTACTTCCTCTACTCTAGCCGAATGTTCTCAAGACTCCAACAAGAGTTTACCTACCAAGGTCCAAAATTCTACATCAGAAACTACTGATGTCATACAAGACTTCATGTCTTTCATATCGGAAGGATTCGTATCACTGCCAGGTGATTTTTCCAGTCTACAACCAATCAGAATCTTACGAGATACAGGTGCTTCACAGTCCTTACTACTTGAGGGTATACTACCCTTGTCTCAATCTACTGCTACTGGGAGCAACATCCTGTTACGAGGTGTAGAGCTGGGATGCATAGATGTACCTTTACATCTCATCAACCTAAAATCAGACTTAGTCTCAGGACCTGTGGTTGTGGGTGTCCGACCAACATTACCATTGGACGGCATCTCGTTGCTGCTAGGCAATGACTTTGCTGGTGGGAAGGTGATAGCCGAGCCCATCGTTACTCATGAACCTTGTTTAAATGAAAATCAGGAAGAAGATCAAGAATTGTATCCAGCATGTGCTGTGACAAGGGCCATGAGTTCCAAAATCTCCACAAAAGAGATTTCACAAAAAAGCAATAAAATTCTTCCTGAAATTGACCTGGGAAAAACATTTTTTGCAAGTCTAAATGAAGAGGCTAGTAATTACAAGACTCAGACTCGAATGCAACTTATTGAAGAACAGAAGAGTGATCCAGAAATACTCAAACTTCGAGAGAACGCTTTGACCCAAGAAGAAGCTGAACAATTCCCTGTATGTTATTACCTTCAAGATGACATACTTTTGAGAAAATGGCGACCTCCAGACGCAAATGCTGATGAAGAATGGAGGATAGTTCATCAAATAGTAGTTCCTACCCCATTCCGGAACGAAGTCCTGAACTTAGCCCATGACTCACCACTTTCAGGGCATTTGGGAGTAAAGAAGACATATCACAAAATCACGTCGCACTTCTTTTGGCCCAAAATCAAGAAAGATGTGGTTGAATACTGCAGATCATGTCATACTTGTCAGGTTGTAGGGAAACCAAATCAGAAGATACCAGCAGCTCCTCTTCAACCCATTCCAGCATTCGAAGAACCTTTCAGTCGCGTTATTATAGACTGCGTTGGACCTCTGCCAAAGACAAAATCAGGTCACCAATACTTGCTGACAATCATGTGTGCGTCAACAAGATTCCCAGAAGCTATTCCTCTTCGCAATATCAAGACTCCGAACATCGTCAAAGCCTTGACGAAGTTTTTTACATTGTTTGGTCTTCCGAAGTCTGTACAGTCTGACCAAGGAACCAACTTCAAGGCTGGAATATTCAAACAAGTGATGAACCAGTTGGGCATAGAACACTGCTTGTCGAGTGCATATCATCCTGAGTCACAGGGAGCACTTGAGCGATTCCATCAGACGTTGAAGAACATGATGAGAACCTACTGCCTAGAACAAGAGAAAGACTGGGATGAAGGCATCAACATGCTACTGTTCGCCGCAAGAGAAGCAGTTCAAGAATCACTTGGATTCAGCCCCTTCGAACTGGTGTTTGGCCACACGGTTCGCGGTCCCCTTAAACTTTTAAAAGACACGTGGATGTCATCGGCACCCACGGAAGGACTTCTTGACTATGTCCAAAAATTTAAAACTAAACTTTTTAATGCCGTTAATTTGGCTAAAACACATTTAAAAGATTCACAATCTAAAATGAAAGTTTGGTATGACAAAAAGTCAAAATTCAGACAGTTTGCTTCAGGGGACAAAGTGCTTGTGCTTTTGCCGATACCAGGGCAAGCACTACAAGCTAGATATTTTGGTCCTTATGTTGTTGAGTCCAAAATCAATGATTTAAATTACATTGTGTTAACACCAGATCGTAAAAGAAAGAAACAGTTATGTCACATTAACATGTTAAAAGAATATTTTGATAGAAAATGTGATGATCATTGTCCATCCTCAGAAACAAATGTTAACACAATCTCAACTGTAACTTCAGTACTTAAAGAAAATGTTACTGAAACCTTTGATAGTGTCCCAGAAAAAGTTGGTAATTATAAACTTAAAAATTCAGAAATATTGGCCAACTTAGATAAGAAACTAGGACATTTGTCATTGTCAGAGAAGGATGTTGTTAAGTCTGTTATTGCAGATTTTGTTTTACTCTTCCCTGATGTACCTAATAAAACCAACATTGCTGTACATGATGTTGACATTGGCAATGCAGTTCCGGTCAAGCAACACCCCTATAGGGTCAATCCGGAAAAACTTGAAATAATCCGGTCTGAAATAAAATACATGCTTGAAAATGATATAATTGAACCAAGCTCTAGTAACTGGAGTTCACCATGTATTTTAGTCCCAAAGCCTGACAAAAGTTACAGGTTTTGTACTGACTTCAGGAAAGTGAATGCATTCACAAAGACTGATTCCTTTCCGATTCCAAGGATAGACGATCTTATAGATCGAATAGGTGATGCCAAATATGTAACCAAGATAGACTTACTATCAGGTTATTGGCAGGTTCCTCTATCTGACAGAGCAAAAGAAATCTCTGCTTTTTGTACTCCAGATGGTTTATATCAATATAAAGTAATGCCGTTTGGAATGAAAAATGCCCCAGCTACATTCCAACGTCTTGTAAATAACATTATTGCTGACCAGGAAAATTGCAGCGCCTATATTGATGATGTAATTATTTACAGTCAAGATTTTTCAACTCATGTAAACCAATTAAGATCTCTGTTTAAAAAATTTTTGCAGGCAAATGTAACTGTAAATTTAAATAAATGTGAATTTTGTCATGCAACTGTGGAATATTTAGGTCACATAGTGGGTCAAGGTCATGTAAAGCCTGTTCAAGCTAAGATAAATGCTATTGTATCACTTCCACCACCCACTACTAGAAAACAGTTAATGAGATTTTTGGGAATGGCAGGTTATTATAGAAAATTTTGCAAAAATTTCTCAGTTATTGCTTCTCCTTTAAGTAATATGTTAAAGAAAAATGCAAAATTTCAATGGTCAGATGCTTGTCAGGAAGCATTCGAAAACATTAAAAATATACTTGCTAATGCTCCTGTTCTCATTGCACCAGACTTTAACAAACAGTTTAAATTAGCGGTAGATGCCAGTGACGTTGGCATTGGTGCAGTTCTTTTTCAAGAAGATGACCACAATGTAGATCATCCTGTCTCTTATTTCTCAAAGAAATTCAACTCACATCAGAAAAACTATTCCACTGTAGAAAAGGAGTGTTTAGGTTTAATTCTTGCTCTCCAACAATTTGATTTTTATGTCAGTTGTTCTTTACATTCAGTACTTGTTTTTACTGATCACAATCCTTTAACATTTTTGAATAAGATGGTCTCCAAAAATCAAAGATTGTTAAGATGGAGCCTATTTTTACAAGAATATAATTTGAACATCAAACATATTAAAGGAAAAGATAATGTCATTGCAGATACTTTGTCCAGAAATTAATTTTCACTTATGTTATTGTTTATAAGCTGTTAAGAAGCTTTTTGTCTAATATTTTGAGAGTAAGAAATGTACTTTCTTCAATTTTAATGGAAAAAGAATTCCATTTTTGAACAATGAAATTTTTTTCTTTTAAGAGGAGAGGTGTTATAGAGAGTTTGTTTACATCATATTTCTCGTGCGTGCCCTCTGATTGACCCCACATGAGACGCTGTGTTCACAAAGGGGTGTGGCTTAGGCCTTTGAAGTATCTTGTTTACAATCGGCTTCCAATTACGCATTGGGTATAATGACTCCGGGTACTTTCTGGAATGTACTCCATAACCCGAGATATGTAAACAACACGTCCTAAGCCCTTCTGGAAGCGTCTTACTCTACATATATATAAAGGATTGACAGATACAGAGGGAGGGAGATTTAGATAGATTTTCTTAACATTACGAGGCGTGTTTTATTCTTTGTGTATTTGTGTGCTCTTACTTATATGTGTTTATTTCGCATTATTTATTGGCATCATTATTTCTAATTGTATTAACTGTGTACCGGTACAAGATCTACCATACTGTAAGTTGAAGATTGTAATTTTATTTTATTTTCTTTTGTAATTATCTTAAGACATAATAAATCTTAATTAATTGTGACTAGAAACTGTTTTGGGTCGTATCTTTAATATTGTTGATTCTATGGTATCGTCCTTTGTTAGGCACTGTTTACAACGAGCCAATTAAAATTAAAATAGGAGATTAATTTCTCCCAATACAAGTCAGATGTTTTGGGTCGTATCTTTAATATTGTTGATTCTATGGTATCGTCCTTTGTTAGGCACTGTTTACAACGAGCCAATTAAAATTAAAATAGGAGATTAATTTCTCCCAATACAAGTCAGTGCGTAACACTTGAGAACAAACAATCACTTAGATCACTTTGTTGTTAACAAACAATCACTTAGATCACTTTCTTGTGAACAAACAATCACTTAGATCACTTTGTATTTAACAAACAATCACTTAGATCACTTTCTTGTGAACAAAGAATCACTTAGATCATTTTCCTGAGAACAAACAATCACTTAGATCACTTTCCTCAGAACAAACATTCACTTAGATCACTTTCCTGAGAACAAACAATCACTTAGATCACTTTCTTGAGAACAAACAATGACTTAGATCACTTTCTTGAGAACAAATAATCACTTAGATCACTTTCCTGAGAACAAACAATCACTTAGATCACTTTCCTGAGAACAAACAATCACTTAGATCACTTTCTTGAGAACAAACAATCACTTAGATCACATTCTTGAGAACAAACAATCACTTAGATCACTTTCCTGAGAACAAACAATCACTTAGATCACTTCCCTGAGAACAAACAATCACTTAGATCACTTTCTTGTGAACAAAGAATCACTTAGATCATTTTCCTGAGAACAAACAATCACTTAGATAACTTTCATGAGAACAAACAATCACTTAGATCACTTTCCTGAGAACAAACAATCACTTAGATCACTTTCTTGAGAACAAACAATGACTTAGATCACTTTCTTGAGAACAACAATCCCTAAGATCACTTTCCTGAGAACAAACAATAGCTTAGATCACTTCCCTGAGAACAAACAATCACTTAGATCACTTTCTTGTGAACAAACAATCACTTAGATCACTTTCTTGAGAACAAACAATCACTTAGATCACTTTCTTGAGAACAAACAATCACTTAGATCACTTTCTTGAGAACAAACAATCACTTAGATCACTTTCTTGAGAACAAACAATCACTTAGATCACTTTCCTGAGAACAAACAATCACTTAGATCACTTTCTTGTGAACAAACAATCACTTAGATCACTTTCCTGAGAACAAACAATCACTTAGATCACTTTCTTGTGAACAAACAATCACTTAGATCACTTTCCTGAGAACAAACAATCACTTAGATCACTTTCTTGTGAACAAACAATCACTTAGATCACTTTCCTGAGAACAAACAATCACTTAGATCACTTTCTTGTGAACAAACAATCACTTAGATCACTTTCCTGAGAACAAACAATCACTTAGATCACTTTCTTGTGAACAAACAATCACTTAGATCACTTTCCTGAGAACAAACAATCACTTAGATCACTTTCTTGTGAACAAACAATCACTTAGATCACTTTCCTGAGAACAAACAATCACTTAGATCACTTTCTTGTGAACAAACAATCACTTAGATCACTTTCCTGAGAACAAACAATCACTTAGATCACTTTCTTGTGAACAAACAATCACTTAGATCACTTTCCTGAGAACAAACAATCACTTAGATCACTTTCTTGTGAACAAACAATCACTTAGATCACTTTCCTGAGAACAAACAATCACTTAGATCACTTTCTTGTGAACAAACAATCACTTAGATCACTTTCCTGAGAACAAACAATCACTTAGATCACTTTCTTGTGAACAAACAATCACTTAGATCACTTTCCTGAGAACAAACAATCACTTAGATCACTTTCTTGTGAACAAACAATCACTTAGATCACTTTCCTGAGAACAAACAATCACTTAGATCACTTTCTTGTGAACAAACAATCACTTAGATCACTTTCCTGAGAACAAACAATCACTTAGATCACTTTCTTGTGAACAAACAATCACTTAGATCACTTTCCTGAGAACAAACAATCACTTAGATCACTTTCTTGTGAACAAACAATCACTTAGATCACTTTCCTGAGAACAAACAATCACTTAGATCACTTTCTTGTGAACAAACAATCACTTAGATCACTTTCCTGAGAACAAACAATCACTTAGATCACTTTCTTGTGAACAAACAATCACTTAGATCACTTTCCTGAGAACAAACAATCACTTAGATCACTTTCTTGTGAACAAACAATCACTTAGATCACTTTCCTGAGAACAAACAATCACTTAGATCACTTTCTTGTGAACAAACAATCACTTAGATCACTTTCCTGAGAACAAACAATCACTTAGATCACTTTCTTGTGAACAAACAATCACTTAGATCACTTTCCTGAGAACAAACAATCACTTAGATCACTTTCTTGTGAACAAACAATCACTTAGATCACTTTCCTGAGAACAAACAATCACTTAGATCACTTTCTTGTGAACAAACAATCACTTAGATCACTTTCCTGAGAACAAACAATCACTTAGATCACTTTCTTGTGAACAAACAATCACTTAGATCACTTTCCTGAGAACAAACAATCACTTAGATCACTTTCTTGTGAACAAACAATCACTTAGATCACTTTCCTGAGAACAAACAATCACTTAGATCACTTTCCTGAGAACAAACAATCACTTAGATCACTTTCTTGTGAACAAACAATCACTTAGATCACTTTCCTGAGAACAAACAATCACTTAGATCACTTTCCTGAGAACAAGCAATCACTTAGATCACTTTCTTGTGAACAAACAATCACTTAGATCACTTTCTTGTGAACAAACAATGACTTAGATCACTTTCTTGAGAACAACAATCCCTAAGATCACTTTCCTGAGAACAAACAATAGCTTAGATCACTTCCCTGAGAACAAACAATCACTTAGATCACTTTCTTGTGAACAAACAATCACTTAGATCACTTTCTTGAGAACAAACAATCACTTAGATCACTTCCCTGAGAACAAACAATCACTTAGATCACTTTCCTGAGAACAAACAATCACTTAGATCACTTTCTTGAGAACAAACAATGACTTAGATCACTTTCTTGAGAACAACAATCCCTAAGATCACTTTCCTGAGAACAAACAATAGCTTAGATCACTTCCCTGAGAACAAACAATCACTTAGATCACTTTCTTGTGAACAAACAATCACTTAGATCACTTTCTTGAGAACAAACAATCACTTAGATCACTTTCTTGAGAACAAACAATCACTTAGATCACTTTCCTGAGAACAAACAATCACTTAGATCACTTCCCTGAGAACAAACAATCACTTAGATCACTTTCTTGAGAACAAACAATCACTTAGATCACTTTCTTGAGAACAAACAATCACTTAGATCACTTTCTTGAGAACAAACAATCACTTAGATCACTTTCCTGAGAACAAACAATCACTTAGATCACTTTCTTGAGAACAAACAATCACTTAGATCACTTTCTTGAGAACAAACAATCACTTAGATCACTTTCCTGAGAACAAACAATCACTTAGATCACTTTCTTGAGAACAAACAATCACTTAGATCACTTTCTTGAGAACAAACAATCACTTAGATCACTTTCCTGAGAACAAACAATCACTTAGATCACTTTCTTGAGAACAAACAATCACTTAGATCACTTTCTTGAGAACAAACAATCACTTAGATCACTTTCCTGAGAACAAACAATCACTTAGATCACTTTCTTGAGAACAAACAATCACTTAGATCACTTTCTTGAGAACAAACAATCACTTAGATCACTTTCCTGAGAACAAACAATCACTTAGATCACTTTCTTGAGAACAAACAATCACTTAGATCACTTTCTTGAGAACAAACAATCACTTAGATCACTTTCCTGAGAACAAACAATCACTTAGATCACTTTCTTGAGAACAAACAATCACTTAGATCACTTTCTTGAGAACAAACAATCACTTAGATCACTTTCTTGAGAACAAACAATCACTTAGATCACTTTCCTGAGAACAAACAATCACTTAGATCACTTTCTTGAGAACAAACAATCACTTAGATCACTTTCTTGAGAACAAACAATCACTTAGATCACTTTCTTGTGAACAAACAATCACTTAGATCACTTTCTTGTGAACAAACAATCACTTAGATCACTTTCCTGAGAACAAACAATCACTTAGATTACTTTCTTGAGAACAAACAATCACTTAGATCACTTTCTTGTGAACAAACAATCACTTAGATCACTTTCCTGAGAACAAACAATCACTTAGATCACTTTCTTGTGAACAAACAATCACTTAGATCACTTTCCTGAGAACAAACAATCACTTAGATCACTTTCTTGTGAACAAACAATCACTTAGATCACTTTCCTATAACAAACAATCACTTAGATCACTTTCTTGTGAACAAACATTCACTTAGATCACTTTCCTGAGAACAAACAATCACTTAGATCACTTTCTTGTGAACAAACAATCACTTAGATCACTTTCCTGAGAACAAACAATCACTTAGATCACTTTCCTGTGAACAAACAATCACTTAGATCACTTTCCTGAGAACAAACAATCACTAAGTTCACTTTCTTGTGAACAAACAATCACTTAGATCACTTTCCTGAGAACAAACAATCACTTAGATCACTTCCCTGAGAACAAACAATCACTTAGATCACTTTCCTGAGAACAAACAATCACTTAGATCACTTTCTTGTGAACAAACAATCACTTAGATCACTTTCCTGAGAACAAACAATCACTTAGATCACTTTCTTGTGAACAAACAATCACTTAGATCACTTTCCTGAGAACAAACAATCACTTAGATCACTTTCTTGTGAACAAACAATCACTTAGATCACTTTCCTGAGAACAAACAATCACTTAGATCACTTTCTTGTGAACAAACAATCACTTAGATCACTTTCCTGAGAACAAACAATCACTTAGATCACTTTCTTGTGAACAAACAATCACTTAGATCACTTTCCTGAGAACAAACAATCACTTAGATCACTTTCTTGTGAACAAACAATCACTTAGATCACTTTCCTGAGAACAAACAATCACTTAGATCACTTTCTTGTGAACAAACAATCACTTAGATCACTTTCCTGAGAACAAACAATCACTTAGATCACTTTCTTGTGAACAAACAATCACTTAGATCACTTTCCTGAGAACAAACAATCACTTAGATCACTTTCTTGTGAACAAACAATCACTTAGATCACTTTCCTGAGAACAAACAATCACTTAGATCACTTTCTTGTGAACAAACAATCACTTAGATCACTTTCCTGAGAACAAACAATCACTTAGATCACTTTCTTGTGAACAAACAATCACTTAGATCACTTTCCTGAGAACAAACAATCACTTAGATCACTTTCTTGTGAACAAACAATCACTTAGATCACTTTCCTGAGAACAAACAATCACTTAGATCACTTTCTTGTGAACAAACAATCACTTAGATCACTTTCCTGAGAACAAACAATCACTTAGATCACTTTCTTGTGAACAAACAATCACTTAGATCACTTTCCTGAGAACAAACAATCACTTAGATCACTTTCTTGTGAACAAACAATCACTTAGATCACTTTCCTGAGAACAAACAATCACTTAGATCACTTTCTTGTGAACAAACAATCACTTAGATCACTTTCCTGAGAACAAACAATCACTTAGATCACTTTCTTGTGAACAAACAATCACTTAGATCACTTTCCTGAGAACAAACAATCACTTAGATCACTTTCTTGTGAACAAACAATCACTTAGATCACTTTCCTGAGAACAAACAATCACTTAGATCACTTTCTTGTGAACAAACAATCACTTAGATCACTTTCCTGAGAACAAACAATCACTTAGATCACTTTCTTGTGAACAAACAATCACTTAGATCACTTTCTTGTGAACAAACAATCACTTAGATCACTTTCCTGAGAACAAACAATCACTTAGATCACTTTCTTGTGAACAAACAATCACTTAGATCACTTTCCTGAGAACAAACAATCACTTAGATCACTTTCCTGAGAACAAACAATCACTTAGATCACTTTCTTGTGAACAAACAATCACTTAGATCACTTTCCTGAGAACAAACAATCACTTAGATCACTTTCTTGAGAACAAACAATCACTTAGATCACTTTCTTGTGAACAAACAATCACTTAGATCACTTTCCTGAGAACAAACAATCACTTAGATCACTTCCCTGAGAACAAACAATCACTTAGATCACTTTCTTGAGAACAAACAATCACTTAGATCACTTTCTTGTGAACAAACAATCACTTAGATCACTTTCCTGTGAACAAACAATCACTTAGATCACTTTCCTGAGAACAAACAATCACTTAGATCACTTTCTTGTGAACAAACAATCACTTAGATCACTTTCCTGAGAACAAACAATCACTTAGATCACTTTCTTGTGAACAAACAATCACTTAGATCACTTTCTTGTGAACAAACAATCACTTAGATCACTTTCCTGAGAACAAACAATAATTAGATCACTTTCTTGTGAACAAACAATCACTTAGATCACTTTCCTGAGAACAAACAATCACTTAGATCACTTTCTTGTGAACAAACAATCACTTAGATCACTTTCCTGAGAACAAACAATCACTTAGATCACTTTCCTGAGAACAAACAATCACTTAGATCACATTCCTGAGAACAAACAATCACTTAGATCACATTCCTGAGAACAAACAATCACTTAGATCACATTCCTGAGAACAAACAATCACTTAGATCACATTCTTGTGAACAAACAATCACTTAGATCACATTCCTGAGAACAAACAATCACTTAGATCACATTCTTGTGAACAAACAATCACTTAGATCACTTTCCTGAGAACAAACAATCACTTAGATCACTTTCCTGAGAACAAACAATCACTTAGATCACTTCCCTGAGAACAAACAATCACTTAGATCACTTTCCTGAGAACAAACAATTACTTAGATCACATTCCTGAGAACAAACAATCACTTAGATCACTTTCCTGAGAACAAACAATCACTTAGATCACTTTCCTGAGAACAAACAATTACTTAGATCACATTCCTGAGAACAAACAATCACTTAGATCACATTCTTGTGAACAAACAATCACTTAGATCACTTTCCTGAGAACAAACAATCACTTAGATCACTTTCCTGAGAACAAACAACCACTTAGATCACATCCCTGAGAACAAACAATCACTTAGATCACATTCCTGAGAACAAACAATTACTTAGATCACATTCCTGAGAACAAACAATCACTTAGATCACTTTCCTGAGAACAAACAATCACTTAGATCACTTTCCTGAGAACAAACAATCACTTAGATCACTTTCCTGAGAACAAACAATCACTTAGATCACTTTCCTGAGAACAAACAATCACTTAGATCACTTGAGGGAAAGTATTTCACGATGACATAAATGAAACGGAAACAATCTACCTCGGAAGATGAGATGATGGACACATGAATGGAGACAAGTGGTGGCAGCGTATCGGCAGAGGCGTAGTTAGGGTTAGGGTCACCTGAAACGGGTTAGGGTTAGGGTCACCTGAAGCTGGTTAGGGTTAGGGTTAGGGTTAGGGTCACCTGAAGCGGGCCAAACATTTGACCGTTCCTTCCACGGAAAAAGTCTGAAGTTTGCAGAAATACCGCCCCTCAATATAAAAAAAATGGTGTCGCTCGGGGCGGAACGCCCTCTCCACTTATTCCTACGTGACTACTTACACGGAATAGTCCCTGGCGGATGCCATCTTCAGAGGGTCTGCAGTATGATTTCTTTTTTTTTCCCAAAACTTGAATTTGTGTGTCTTAAATCTGCTCTTTTGGTATGAATTAATCAAATTTCCATGTACCACACCTTTGTTTTAAATTATGCTTCATGCTTACAAATTGGCATATGTTCAGTGTTATGGCATAAGCATGGGCCTACATTTAGCCTTGTGGCCAGCACCACTTGTCTCTCCTTTGTTTTGTCTTGATATTGACATTACTGATTAAATGTGCTGTGCAATCCCTTCTACTCACCTCTCCCTTGATTGGGAATACGATCTATTTGTTCAAAGAATGCTATCAGGTGACGCAACTTCTAGAATTTCTTTTCTAAGAGGGTTCCAATTAAATCCCCATATTTAGGTCGACAGCCTTCCTAGCCGAACAGATTTTGGCTAATTTCCCCCCCCCCCCCCGACATTTACGAGACGTTCCATAATTGCAAGCTTGTACCCTGTGTGTGTGTTTGGAAATGATGATATTAGTATCTTTCGAGGATTGTGCCTTTTCGTGTTGTGCTACTGTAATTTGATTTGATACTTTGATTTTTGTTACTGAATATTTGAATTTTTATTTGTTAAAATATAGATTGAATAGTATAATTAAATTAGGTACTGTTAGTATCACCAGCTTTAGTAACGTTTTTCTTTGCATACTGTTTTGTTCAGTTCTTTGTTACGAATTGTTCATTTAACGAGCCTATTCTTAAAACAGATTAAATTTCAAAACAATATAACGGCACATGACATTCAGTAACTCACAACTAGATCGGATGGAGGAAAACTGGTGCCATTAAAAAAAAAAAAATTATCGTGTCTGTTATTTTAAAAGGAAAAAACCTAGCATGAGATTTGACACCCTTAATGCTCACCCCCTTACAGCAATGACCGCCAGTTTCTATTGATATCCTCCTCACCACGCGCTCCACGTGCCTCATTTAGTGTCCCCGCTTCGGTTCTCCTCGGGGGTTCTCGTGACCCTTCGAAACGGGATGGGGGTCGCTGAGGGGAAAATCTCACCAGGAAACTGTTAACAGGCCAGCAGCTTGGCTCAAAGACTGGACAGAATCTCACTGAGCCTCTCTCAAAAGAGCTTTGCATTAACAACGCAGTACTCATGCAGTGCCCGAAGCGGGTATTTCGCGCCAAATAATTACCATAGACAGTTGGCCACGACATCCAGCCGTCTTTTTTTTATTGTTCTCTTAGACTAAGTGTCAAGTGCAGTTACCGCGCCCGGCCCATGTCCAACTCAAGTTGAAACGGAATTCAGGCTGGCTGGCTTCGATTAGTTAAAGGGTTGTACAATGTTTGCACTGTTTTCTATCGAAATTTGGAACTCAATTTAACCTCAGCTACTCGCTTGCAAGAAGAGCTAGACTGGCTAAACTGCCTCAAGCTCCCACGCGCAGTATTTAATGAACAGCCGAGGTGGAAATGGACATTAAATTTCAACTGTTTAGTAGCATCCACTTCATGTTGAGTTGACAGCAGTTGGATTTTTTTTATGTCAATTCTCATTATTTTCACTCATATTCCATGACATATATGAGTTAGATGATACCAAAAAATTGCTCTAGTTCATTTTCATGTTTTCACCTTTTTGGGATGAATTTGCTTACATTTTATCAATTTTACTCTCTTCAATTATCCTTAATTTTATAAGTAGATTCGTTGAATCTTTAAAAAATTCCGTTACAACTGACTTCCGTCTTCTTGATTCCACTGACAATCATCGTGCTGATTTGTAATGTAGCTGGTTTTGCCAGTCAACATACGCGAGTTTCATCTTATGCTTACAGCCACGTAACTGTAAAATAAAAGCCCACATTAAAACAGACTCACCGGAGACATAATGTCTGGATATCAAGAGAGCTTCTGTAACCTGTTAGAACTTGACAATGGTGGTTTGGTGGAAAGTTCAATATGTCAAGATAGTGATGAGCCTTGTGAAAGTCTTCTCAACTCTGATGAGAACTGTCAGATGTATGTGATGTAATGTATAGAGTATTTTAGAGGCTTATCTGCTTTTAAATAATTTAAACATACTTAATAACTTGATATTTTAAAAATTAAGACATTCTTACCCATACCGCAATTGTTTTAGCGACGAAAAGCTTCCAATAGAACTTGACATAATCGTTACGTTACGTTAATTACTTAATCCTATCTCAATCTAAGACACACACACACACAATATCCTAAACATTTTGCTTTAATAACCATATTTGCATAGTTTCTCAAACTGTTCAAATTGATCACGTACAAATATAAGAGTAAATATTGTAACAATCACGTGTGTGTTTCTCCTCAGAGAGGACGAATATCCTTCATGCGCTTACGCATCCAAACAACAACATCGCAACCATCATCATCAGAATGTCAGCACCACAAACATCAACAACAACGGATATCCCACCGATCACTGTACTGCAACTCAGGAGTATGCCAGGATTGATGACGGAAATATTCTTCCACATGATCAGAATGCTAATTTTGATTTTTATGACCAAGGGAACTCACTTGGATATCACGATAGCAATGGTAAGAGAACTGTTCAAAATTATCATTATAGCAAAGTTTAATGAGTCCTTTGGAAATGAAATCGTAAAATTCTTTTCTTTTTATTATGTTGTGTTAAGACTGGACCAGAAGCATAGTAATTTTATTGTTGCCAAAGAAAATTGCGCTAAATAATTATAGACCCTTGCATGAGCCCAAAGATTCCTATGTATATTCATTTGTCTGAAGACTTTTGGCTGGTGTTTCCTCATTAGGTCTCTAGATATAGTTTTAGATCTGGGATGTGCTGCTAAAAAAATTATGTCAAAGCAAACATGTGTTATCCATGTGTCGCATTCATTTTGGTGGTGTAGTTATTGGCTGGTGGTGTAGTTTTTGGCTAGTGGTATAGTTTTTGGCTGGTGGTGTAGTTTTGGCTGATGGTGTAATTGTTGGCTGGTGGTGTACATGTTGGCTGGTGGTGTAGCTGTTGGCTGGTGGTGTAGTTGTTGGCTGATGGTGTAGTTGTTGGCTGGTGGTGTAATTGTCGGCTGGTGGTGTAGTTGTTGGCTGGTGGTGATGTTGGCTGGTGGTGTAATTGTCGGCTGGTGGTGTAATTGTCGGCTGGTGGTGTAGTTGTTGGCTGGTGGTGATGCTGGCTGGTGGTGTAATTGTCGGCTGGTGGTGTAATTGTCGGCTGGTGGTGTAGTTGTTGGNGGTGGTGTTGTTGTTGGTGGTGGGTGTTGTTGTTGGCTGGTGGTGGTGTTGTTGGCTGGTGGTGTAGTTGTTGGCTGGTGGTGTAGTTGTTGGCTGATGGTGTAGTTGTTGGCTGGTGGTGTAGTTGTTGGCTGGTGGTGTAGTTGTTGGCTGGTGGTGTAGTTGTTGGCTGGTGGTGTAGTTGTTGGCTGATGTTGTAGATGTGCCCGGGTGCACGTGACCCCGCCCGGCATTTTGATAGCCACATATCCTGCTGTATACAAGGACATAATAATATTTAACATATTAGCAGGCATGACACCAGGGTGAGTTGCATGTACCAGCATTTCATGTCGTCATTTTTCAGTTGTAAGGAACTCCATATCAATATCTATTACTTTAGTGTCGATTATTTAAACTTCAAATTCCTAATTGTGTGGGTTCATCAGGCTCATAGTTATTGTGCATGTAGGTAGTTGAACTTAGACATTTCATGTTTATTCGGAAGGCTGCGCTAACAAATAATTCAATTCTTTTGTTTAGGATTGGGCGGTTTATTCACATTGAAAGTTAACGCAGAACTTTATTGTCGATAAATGGAGGTATTACGATTGAACATGTGAACAGTTAAATTTATATATGTTAAATTTTGACAACAGATTACGGTGATCGACAAGAGATCGCGTTCCTTTTCCGACCGTTTATATTTCAACAAATAATAAATTTTTATAAGTATATAATAATACATCTTTTACATTTCTTAAAGAAGAGACTGGAAAATATAAAAATTCTTTGTTCCCCTTCTGTACAAATTGACCAGGGTGCTCCATCGGTGGTTACCAACTCTAAAAGATCACTTAGTATCTCAATTAAGTCATTATTTATATTGTCATTAAAGGAGTTAATTAATGGCTGATTTCTGCGCAAGAGAAACAATTTAAACATCTTGTGTTTACATTGTTATAAATGTTAAATCTTGTCTTAGTTAATATAAATATTTATGTATGTGCTGAACAGGAATATGTACAATGTAGTAAATAAAATATTTTAATTTATTAGGAGCATTTAAGAATTGTATCATTATCTTAGAACATTGATTATTGCGTAGAAAATGTCTAACTTTTAAAGCGCCTATCAAGCAGTCACCGTTCGTTAATAGCACTCAAATCGCTAAACATCTCAAACACACACAAATTAAGCTTCACTCAATTTATTTCTAACAAAAACACATTCCTTTCTATGCATTTTCTCTCTTTATTTTGCCTTCTAGGGCAGGCGCCTCAACGCTTTGCCTCGGGGATATGTCTGAGTTGGAAGTGCCCCAATTACTCCCATAATCTCAGTTAAAGATTAAAGTTGGCCTCCAGTTAGTGGCTGAACTAAAAGAGGTGTCGCGGGCACGAGCCCAGGGTTACCTCCTTTCAGGAGCTCAATGGGCAGAGCCGAAGTCACAAAGCTCCACCTTTCATTCATCATCGGGAGCGTCATTTTTTGTCATATCTTAATCGCATCTGTTAATGTCCTGCTCACAGAAAACCACCAATGACAATAAAGAGTTGATTTTGCCGTACGCCGATTATCCGAAAAGTTGGTTATCTGAACGGCCCATAACTTTAATGTCTGTTATTGCTATAATAATCGCACATTACATGGGGCATTTTCATACAAACCAAGGGGCATTTTCATACAAACCAAGGGGCATTTTCATACAAACTAAGAGGTATTTTAAACAAACCAAGGGGCATTCTCATACAAACCAATGGGCATTTTCATACAAACTAAAGGGTATTTTATACAAACTAAGGGATATTTTTATACAAACCAAGGGGCATTTTCATACAAACTAAGGGGCATTTTTATACAAACCAAGGGGTATTTTTATACAAACTAAGGGGTATTTTTATATAAACTAAGGGGTATTTTCATACAAATTAAGGGGTATTTTTATACAAACCAAGGGGCATTTTCATACAAACCAAGGGTTATTTTTATACAAACCAAGGGGCATTTTTATACAAATTAAGGGTTATTTTTATACAAACAAAGGGACATGTTCATACAAACTAAATAAAACAATTCCAATCCATGTCCTACAATTTACAATCCAGGTATAATCTAGATACGTACTTGACATGTAGCCACACGACTGAGAAAATGCAATCTGCAAACTTGTTATTAATATTCATCGGCAGAATACACGCCTACAAAGACAAAGAGACCTCTGATGTTATTCTAAGAGCTAATGTTTTATTTATTTTTTTTTGGAAACAACATCTTTTTGCAGAATAAAATTTCAGTTCTTACCAATTTTTACACGAATCAGCTGAACCTTATACACCGTGTGGGATGGTTAAAACATTGTTCAATAAAGCACCAAATGGTAAAATATATTGTATTCTATGCACTTAATTTAAGGTGGAGTGTTCGGTTATCCGGAAAATAGTTATCCGAATCACCCGCGGTCACAATTAGTTCGTAAAATTGCCATACTATTTTTTTTCAAATATCTGACTCTTCTTCACTGGAAGCAGATGGTAGTCTTACGGATGAAACACGTTCCTTATATTATCATGTTCATGGTAAATACACCTCACTGACAGTAAGCTGTTGGCAGGAGCTGGAAAAACAATGTTTGTGCTTCTCGCTTAATTGACCAGTGGTCGACTGGCCAGGGTGACAACTGCCCGATGGCATTTGCCCCATTCCATGACGGAGTTGCTCCTTTAAAAATTAGAAAAAATGTTTAGCAATTTTGGAATAGTTTTTCCTTTCGTTCGAGCTGTTTTGATCCATAGAAGTTATTGTTTAAAGGTGGTAAAATAAGGATTCCAGTTGCACAAATTGTAACATTTGCAATTTTTAACAGGTATCGATTATATTAACAAATAATTCTGACCTCGAACAGGTTTCAAGACAAAGGCATAACTGTTTCATCTGCACCTTTATCGGCACCCAAGTCTAGAGTTTACAAAAATATTATTATTTCTTGGTTTAACTCACTCCAATTTACTTATTATTACAAACCTGTATAAGAATTAATTATTATCTTTATACATAGTTTTAAACAATAACAACTATACCCGATACTCCTATGTCATGGCCTCTTAAAAATGGCCACGAATCAACTGAGATTTTTTTTAATCATAACGTTCAAAATTGGAATGTGATTGTAAGAACCGGAGCCTTCTCTCTTTTTAAAAAGACATGATACACATTGTATCTCAATTTTCTAAATGACTGTTTATGACTGGACATTATACCTAATGGCTTTATCAGTAAATTCATCATATGATCGGCGCATATAATTATAGCAACAGAGTTAAACTCAGGTCTGTAGGAGGGGTTGCTTTCGTTTCATAGTCTTTCACAGCCTTAAACGTGTAATCCACAATTTAAGTTCCCTTATCGACCAACTTGAGGACCACATTCTCTCTAAAACCAATCGGAACCATTCATCATTAAAGCTTAATCAGATTTATTATTCTACACAAACTCCGCCATGATTTATCCTCCCTCTTGTCCACCAACAAAAAGAAGAAGCTACATAAAAGTAGACCAACAACTAACATAACCCCATGTAAACAAGAGAATGGCAAGAATGTAGTCGTCTGCATGTCCTCCAGATCTCCCTCTGTGTGATGTTGAGCGGTCTCTCCTTTCTAATGGTCTCAAATGTATTCCTCTCAACTATTCCATCGACCGTTATCACAAGGGTGTAGCTCGAGTTGGTGTCACACGGTGCGGTAAACTCATAGTGTCACACGGTGCGGTAAACTCATGGTGTCACACGGTGCGGTAAACTCATAGTGTCACACGGTGCGGTAAACTCATAGTGTCACACGGTGCGGTAAACTCATAGTGTCACACGGTGCGGTAAACTCATAGTGTCACACGGTGCGGTAAACTCATAGTGTCACACGGTGCGGTAAACTCAGAGTGTCACACGGTGCGTTAAACTCATAGTGTCACACGGTGCGGTAAACTCATAGTGTCACACGGTGCGGTAAACTCATAGTGTCACACGGTGCGGTAAACTCATGGTGTCACACGGTGCGGTAAACTCATGGTGTCACACGGTGCGGTAAACTCATGGTGTCACAAGCTGCGGTCAACTCATGGTGTCACCCCTCTCATCCCAACTTCCACGATATTTTTCTTCTTGTTAAATTAAGTCAACAGCATAACAATGACAAGAACAAAAACAAATCAATTGGAGGTCAGGAGGTAAATGTATTTAAGAACTGTAACATTGCTAAGTTATAATTATTTTTACATTAAGTTTAATTTATTTAAAATGTTCATTACCTGGTCTTCAAAGCTGCAAACCTGTCAATCACTTGATCAAAATAAATTTCCTTCACTGTATCATTTTCGATTGATGGTAGAGCCAGATCAGAAAGCCTTGGCTGTCCCACGGTGGATCGTAAATAGTTCTTGATAAGTCTTAGTTTTGAAAATTTCCGTTCACGTGAAGCCACTGACACACAGATTGTAAAAAAACTATTGAATTGGAAGAGATTCTAGTAAGTCCCATTCAGCTATGAATTTCAAAACATCAAATACTGACTATTCCATGACTTTGTGAAATTCAATATCAGCTGCCTTTAAGTGTCTTATAAACCTTGGTATTTCTTTTAAAAGTTCATTTTCAAGTTCATATCTCATGATAGAAAGAGGTTAATTTTGGAACGGATACCAATGTCTCCTCTTCACTTGCTGATAGTAGACTCTTGGGTTGAACAGCCCCAAACATATCTGCTATTTCCTTGATCGCTGATGATCTGACCTGGGGTTCAGAATGAAAGCTATCAATACACTCCAACATCTCCCTACTGGTTTGTTCTCGCAGAGAGTCCAGCATCTATTATTTATTCTCCTGCAATTCTCTTCTTAAACCTTAATCTTTTTTCTACCGAAATTCCAAATTGTTCTGATTTTAAAAGTGCCCTTTCAATAGCATGTTCCACCTAGTGACAGCGCTTCTCTTGCAGAAACAATCTTAAGACCTCTAGGTTGGTCACTACTTTGTCAAGAGTAAAGCCTTTAGTCTGTAGATACTGCTGTGTAAGATTAACTTCCTCAAGTAGATCAGCCCAAAGGTAAAGGTAGCAGATAAACAAGAAATCACAGGCGGCATGTAAAAGACCTGGTGCTGTATGACAATTGTGCTCACATGTTAAGGGGCGGTGATAGTGATGAATCAGCGAAAATATTTATTGTTGAGTATTTCTAGGATTCGATATTCATGTATTTGGTTTCCCAGCCCTTCAAAAAAATGTGTAAAATAAATTTTAATTAATTAATAAAAGATATTTGAAAATATTTGTAATATCTTTTGTAAAATATTATTTTGTTAACCCTATACATTGGTAAAAAGTCATTTGTTAATATTTAATATTGACACCGATTCGCTTCGCCAGACCACAACGTTTTTGTTATCATTTGAAAGCTTTATTTCTCAGAATTTAGATAAATCTAGCTTCCTAGCTTCCTGTCACTTACGGAAGTTACCGAACGCTTCAATCGGTGTGAATCATTTTCAAAATCGTGTTTTCTGATCTAATTATTGGGGTACCTCATTTCTGACGAATCAACCTTGAATTTTTTATAAAGCACGCATTTGGATTGGTTACATGGGTCGAACACGTACGTGTGATTGGTTAGATCGAGCAGTGGGTGCTGTGTAAATATGCAATTTTTTCAATTTCGTGTAACCCCTGAAATGGTGTCCCCCGTTGCGGTCTGTACCCCCTAGCTACGCGTCATCAATAACTTGCTGACTCTCACTACTATTTTAGATCTTTGAGTCTAAAGTACTACTTTTATGGTAGAGAGAGAGAGAGAGAGAGAGAGAGAGAGAGAGAGAGAGAGAGAGAAAACAAAAAAAAAGAGGATGATATATACACTTTTGAGAGA
>CAXITT010000144.1:176658-215330 GCA_964033795.1 Lymnaea stagnalis
CCCCCAACCCCTTGCCATTCCCACCCCCCTAAACAAGAATCTCCCCCCCCCCCCCCCCCCACTCTATGTTACGTGAACATAACGACAGTGTGATACAACGTGCTGATAAGGCTGACGCTGTTGTAGTTTGGGACACAAACATATACATTACAGAGACCAATGAACAATTAGAGGATACACGATTCTATAAGCCCACCAAGAAGAACCCTGTTTTCCATAATAATGGAATAGTGCAACAGACGATAAAAAACATTTTTAACGCAACAGCACTTCCAGAATCGGCTTCTACATTGGACCGTATGCGGCTCGGCAACTGATATTATGCGGCCCTCGAAGGCATTTAGAAATATTTTTTTTTTAAATTAACTTGTTTTCACGTTATTTTGTTGAATTTTGCATAATTTCATTTTCCTTTATGATTGTTTACCATTTTTGATGAACGATCTTTTTCTAATTTTGAAATTTTTTTCAACAGTCCTTGACTTTTGTCATGTAGACCTTTTTTAACATATGAGAAATGTTTATCGACATGTGAAAATTGGGCATAATATACATGTGGTCCCCCAATAGCTTTATATTTTTCAATGTGGCCCTCCGCACAATAAGTTTGTCCATCCCTGTGTTAACTTAAATTGTCTAGTTCTATCAGTAATAGGTAAAGAGCCATTTGACCCAATTACCGAAATGAATACAAGAAACTTAAGTTATATCTTATATAAATGCAGCACATCTTCTCATTTTAGCTGTTTTTACCATTATTAATAACTGAACAGTAAAATGTTTAGTTTCTTGAGACTTAAAATATTTTGTCTTTTAAAAAATTGCTTTAGCATGGGAATAAATAATAAATATTAAAGAAATAAATAATAAATAGTAAAGGAATAAATAATAAATAGTAAAGGAATAAATAATAAATATTAAAGGAAATCCAATTGAAATATTCTATGATATCATTATGGAATTATTCCTCCTAATGAATTTTTTTTAGTAAATATTCCAATCACCCGATTTCCCATCTAATATCTTGAAACCAATTTTGTCTATGAATTAGTGTGACGGCCTACTATCCTATTTGAGTCCTCTATTGCGATGATACATTTGTACGCATTTCTTGCAGGGTCGTATCCATCTCATTGTGGCTTCCAGTTTGGAGGTGTGCCTCGTGCGGCGGCCAACGTGCGGGAGAGAAAGAGAATGATGAGCATCAACGGCGCGTTTGAAGAACTCCGCCTTCACGTCCCAACATTTCCCTTTGAGAAACGCTTATCAAAGATTGACACATTACGCCTAGCTATTGCGTACATCGCCTTGCTCAGGGACATACTTGTGTCAGGGGTGGACCCGTTAGAATTTGTGGAGAAAAGCCTGCACTGCCGTGAGGAAAACCAGTCTGAGTGGAACACAAGTGGTGAGTCGATCATCAATTCATCAATTGTATTTAGGAGGCATAAAGCAGTGGTGTCACAATAATTAATAAGGCGAGGGTGTGTAGTGGCGTAGTTAGTGTGTGACACCACCTCAGACGGTGACACCAAGTAGAAAAATTGCATCATCTACAGAGCACACCGAATTGCATAAATAAAAGGATTCCACGCCGATTGAAGAGGTCGGTAACTTTCGTAAATGACAGGAAGCTATATTTATCTAAATTCTGAGAAATAAAGCTTTCCAATGATACCAAATAGGATGTGCTCGGGCGATTCTAAGTTCATGAATCGAATTGATAAAAATTAAAAACATTTAAAATAATTAAAAATGATTTTAAAAATCACTACAAAATTATATTTTATAAAATATTCAAATATTTTCTAAAAATTAATTTAAATTATAAAAAAAGGGTTTGGAAACTTAATATATCGAAACCCAGAAATACTCAAATTTCGCCGATTCGCCACTAGCATCGCCCCTTAACATTTGAGCATGATTGACAAGGTTTGCAGCTATGGAGACGTGGAAAGGGAAGTTTAAAATAAAGTAAATTTAATGTTAAAATAACTACAAATTAACGTTGTTACAGTTCTTAAATATATTTACCTTATGACCTTCAATTAATTTGTTTTTGATCTTGTAATCGTTATAATGTGGACTTAACAAAAAGAAATCCATCGTGGAAGTCGGGGGAGGGGTGGGGGGAGGAAAGCCACCATGAACTAACCGCACCGGGTGACACCAACCCTAGCTGCGTCATCGCACGTTGTGTCGACCATTGGGAGGCATTTAATGGGCCAAAATCTTAGTTCCTGTCCTAAAGAAAGACAACTTTGAATGAACTTGAAGAAGCCTGTGTGTCAAGAATTATCGAAGACAGTCAACGTTTTGATTTGAGCAGAAAACACAGCACCGCAAAGTTTCTTCTTTTAGCCGGTGACCCACACACTTCCCCGGAAAACCTTTCACAAACACATTTTGGGTCATGACCCATATGTTGAGAACCCTTGCGCTAGTAACTTCATTACACCAGGGTTTTCATGCAGCGGCATGGTAAGGCGAGGATCAAGACAAGGAGACTAACTAACTTACTTAAGAAAATCAGCGAACACCGAGCCTTGAGGCTCATATGGTCCTCCCCAACGCACCACCCCGCCAACCAAACCGGCCGTCAACCACTCCCCCAGTGGTCTTTATTCCGATCGGGCCGCGAAGCGGCACGCCAGGGACGCTCCGCCCCTAAGACCGCCACACTCGACCTCAACTCGATTGGCCGCTGAGTGTGGCAGCCCTAGAGAAGAAACACCTGGCCAGCCGGATTGCTACTCACGCAGCAACAGGGCCGGGCTTTCTAGGGGGTTGGGGTGGATATTTAACGTCTCTAAAGTCCCCCCTTACCACCCCGGGGGGGACCGCGTAGTTGTTTAAGACCGACGCCCTCTACTAGGGTTTATGTGGTTATTCTACGGCACGACTAATTCACACCGTAGATGGGAGAGAGAGGTTGCCTAGGAGCAGTACCCTCAAGACTGCATATTTAGAATCACCGGTGAAAGGTTGCCACACGCCTTCACCTCATATCCATACGGCGACTGTAATCATGTCCCAACCTGTTTCTGCGTTTAGTAAATTAATTCGACTGCACTTGGTGGGAAGCCATGCAGTCGTGCTCGCTCTAACGCAGTCTCCGTGCGTTACCTTTGCCTTTCAGCGCAGGTCCCCTACACGGTGGTAATGTCGCTAGGGTAACGTTCCAGGGGTTGTGGCCGAACGCCTCTTGGTCGGCTTGCTAATAAAACATGCCGGCTAGAGCCCTAGCTGAGACAAGGAGACTAAATGTCTTGAATGCTAGTAGAAGTAATAGTAGAGAGAGTCATAAGAAGCATGCTGATTGACAACCGAGGAAAAATAACAAGAAACTTATCCGAGGATTCTTTGATTATCCAGTCAATGGAAAGGATGAATAGAAAGTGGGACAAGAGACATCCTTGTCTGACTCCTGTTTTCACTTTAAAGGCATATGTTAGAGAACCTTCGTGTATCAACCGGCATGTAATTTCTTCATAAGAACTCTGAATGGGCATGACCAGTTATTGTACCCAATAAAGCCGGAAAAGTTTCCACAAGGTTTTTCGGTCCCGACTATCAAAACCCTTTTGGTAATCGATGAAATTTAGAAAGGGGGGGGGGGTGGGGGGGAGAGACTTCCATTCGAATAACTGTTTTACAACGATGCTTAGTGTTGCAATTCATTCTGTGCATTATCTATTTCGACAGAAGCCAGCATGTTAATCTTGTAGTTGCGTGTCGACCTGGTCCTTCATGTTAAATTACTTCTGTTAAATATAACCTTCCCCGTACTGACAAGAAATATACAAAGAACAAAAACAGAAATTGAATGTTTCGGCCAAAAAGGCCTTTGACAGCAAAAACAGTTCAAGACGGAGAAAAACACTTTCATCTTTTTTGTATAGATATGTAGTCTAAATGAAATGAGGCTACTTACATAGCTAGATGTGTCTACAATGTTCTTACTGCTTCAACCTGAACACAGTCCTCCTCGCATGTCTGTGGTACAGACAGCAGTGTAATTCCTCGGTAATTTGCAAAGCTTCTTAAATTCCCTATCTTTGGTATCTTGATTGAGGTATCCTTCTTTCCAATCTTTTGGAACTCTCTATTCTTCTCATATCTTTTCAAATATAAGGTGTAGCATGTTGACTATTGTATATATATTTGCTCTCATCATATCTGTAGTGATATTATCCTGTCCAGATGCTTTCCCAATTTTAAGCCTGAACTATTTCTCCCTAATTTAGGGCATTGTGTTCTATTTGTATTTTTTCCTTTGTAGGTTGTATAGCTGGTATGATGTTGATGAAGTTCTGTTTACCTCAGAGTATTCCAACCATCTTTTTTGTTCCGTTATCGATCTACATTCCTTGTCTTTCACATGTCTCTCTGGCTTCTTGTATCTTCCTGGGTGCTTTCTTTTATTATCAGGCTCTAAATCTAGCTACGACATTTTGTTGAAATTTCAAACTTCACAACGATAATTTTCTAGTGTTTATGTAATTCATAAATTAGCCTTTACTACAAGTTTGAATCGTCTTTTTTCGAAACGAATCCCTATACGATGTCAGAAACATTGCCGTGGTACATAAACGAGAAAGTGTCGCTACATTACACACTTTACTCTATCAACACAACGAATTAATTTGATTGTTCAGAAATGCCCTTGAACGGATGACTACTAAGTTGTAGTTAGAGCAGACGAAACACCTGTCGGCCAACATGAAAGACAATGCAATGCACCAACAATTGATGAAGTGGCGATCATTATAGTTGGCGAAGAATTTAACTCACGTGATATAATTCTTCATTGCAGAAATGGTGATGTTCATCAAGTCTCAGAAACTCATTGCTCATATGACGGATTGCTATATCCAATTTTATTTTGGCAAGGAGAAGATGGCTATCATTTCAACATCAAATTGAGAAATCCACAAACAGATGAAGAAACGAATAAGAAAGTTAGTGCCATTAATTACTATTCACATCAAGATGAATCGTGAGAGCGCTGAAAATCATATCTTGAAATGTCGGCGATTGTTCTACCAGTGCATTGTCGATATGTATGCGAACATGCGATTTAATCAAATCAAGTTGCTTTCCAAAGAGCCCATTCATTTACGAGATGCAGTTGTTAATGAAGACAATGAGAATCCCAATGACTTGGGGAAAAAGAGTCCTACTACCGGCCACATTTACAGGGAGTCCACGGCACATCCATGAAAAAGCACACGATGCAACGACCGATGTTCGCGCATTTGGCCGCCCAGATTTTTAAAAATTACCTTTACATGCAATCCTACGGGGGATGAAATGCAAGAACTTTTGTTGACTGGACATGATCAACGGATCGTCATGATATTTCCACGCGTGTGTTCAAACAAACAATGGAAATCTAGAAAATATTTCATTGTCAAGGATCATCTTTTTTATAGAGGGACACGCTGTTTTATGAATGTCATTGAATGGCAAAATAGGAGATTGCCCCATGCACATGTTTTGAGTTTGTTGATCGAAAAAGTCACACCAGATCAAATTGATCAAGTCATTTCAGCAGAACTACCAGATGTCGACATTGATCAATACCTATTTGAAGTCGTCACTAAAAACATGATTCATGCTTCATGTGGCTTACTCAATAACGATTCACGATGCATGTCTGATGGGAAATGCACGAAACGGTACACAAGAGATTGACTTGCGGAGACTATCACTAGCAAAGACGGATAAAAACTCTATCGTCGACGATCAACTGAAGATGATGGCAAATCAATCACTTTAGCAGTACAAAACAATGATGTTGAAGTGGATAATCTTTGGGTTGTACCGCAATCACCGAGTATTGCAATTCGGTGAAATTGATCAATTGCATTTGCAAATTTGTTAACAAAGAAAACGATATGGCCGTGTTTGGAGTGGATAATGAAACGCCAATCTACCAATATCAACTGGGGCGCAACATTAGTACCAATAACGCAGTATGTCGCATTTTATCATTTCTAATCCATGAACGACATCCAACATGCAATGTCAACAAAAATTCTGGAACAGCTAAAGTAGTCCAATCATATCAACTCATTATTTGGGACGAATGTACTACGAAAACTAAAAAAATATGAGAGGAAATGAACAGCTCTTCGGTAACACACTTATTTTATTGTGTTTTTATTTTCGACAACTCTACCAGTTATACCACGTTCAACATATGATGATTAATTAAATACATGCCTTAAATATCCAGTTTTTTGGCGACACGTACAGAAATTGACTTTGAAGACCGATTTGCGTGAACAACTACAAGATGATGCATCCGTTGAACGTTTCGCAAAACAATTGTTGGATATTCGGAAAGGGGAATGGCTATCGATGAATCCACAAAATGTTTCGCATTGCCAACAAGTTTCTGTAAAATCAAAGCAACCTGCTGATTGGGATAGGGGATCCCATTAGGACACGGGATTCCCTCGATATCGAGATCCCAATGGCGTCGGGAAACCAACCGGGAAAGGGATCCCATTTGGAATGGGATTCTGTCGGGAAAAGGTATCCCAGCTGGAATGCGGATCGGGATCCCATCGGGAAAGGGATTACACTGGGATCGGGAGCTCACTGAGAGCGGGATCCCACTGAGATCTTGATCCTATTTTGGGATCCAGAAATCCCGGCCACGCCGGGTATATTGGCTAATGCATCAATAAAAGTTAGGGATCCTAGTGGCTTAGCTAGGGTTTTGTTCGCCCAGGGTGGACCGAACATTTTACCACCCTCCTTCCACTAAAAATATTTTGAAGTTGGCCGCCCCCACCCTTGCCCTTTCCTATGTTACTGTAGTGATGTAATAATTAAAACTTGTGACCTGTTTTGATAAGGCCAAGATAGTTGCTCAATGGTTCATGTAGCACTAGATCTGTCAGACGGGTAGTAACCTAGCTACGTTTATTGTCCCGACCAGTTCAAATTATATGCAGAATTTTAAAAATAATTTTTGTGGGTACTTAAGACGGCGCTAAATTCTTTTAAAATATTTTTTTTAATGACCTTTCCCTACAAATGTTCAACCTCCACCTCTGCAATCAATAATACCTCCCCTCCCACTACAACGTTCCCGTCTGTTTGTAGAAGACTAGCAAAATACCCGCACTTCGCAGCGGAGAGACTTTTTTAAGAAAAAAAAAGGTACAAAATGATCAAATATCCGCATACTCGGGAGAAGATGCAATGCATTCCCTGGCGGAACTCAATCCTGCCTCAAATCAATGCAAACTTTTTGTAGGGTCTTTCCTTGGGACCCCGATCCTGGTAAGACCCCAATTCTTATGAGTTCCCAATCCCATTCTGAACCCAATCTCTTTTCCCGGTGTGATCCCGTTCCCGGTGGGATCCTATTTTGTTGTGGCTCCGGATCCAGGGAGAATCCAGATCCTGTTGTGATCCCGATCCCGTCGGTGTCTTGATCCCAGTGGGATCCCGATCTCAGTGGTTCCCGATGGGCTACCGATCCCGTTAGGATACCGTTCTCTGTGAGATCTCGTTCCACCTAGGGACTCTCTTTTCCGATGTTGTCCCTTTTCCTGATAGGCTTCTGATCCCGGTTTGATCCCGTTACCCGATGGGATCTCTATGGTATCCTGTTCCCAGATGGGCTCTCGTAACCGATGGGTCCCATTTGGATCCTGTTTTTCTAGGGGATCATGCTTAGTGCGATTTTGTTCGAATAAGCTTTTAGATCCAATTATAAATCCCCGTAGATCAATATAGAAATTCTAGAACATTCTTGATTAAATTTAATATCCTCCATGAAACGTGTAAAAAATTACTTTTCTACGTAATTATTTCTCGAAATCGAAATATTATACAACTTAATTGTCCTACTATAACTATATACATTTAAATTGATATAGGGGCCCCGGCGGGGGTCCATTAATAAAGTACCGTTTTTGTTCTGTCTGAGATGGGGTGGGGGGGGGGGGGGTTTAAAAATCATTCAGATAAATTATAGATTTAAAATTTGTCCTATCAATATTCGTTTTAAAATGCCATCGATATAGCTTTTATAAACTATCGAAGTTTCTAGAAAATTCTAGATCGGCCCTGAATGGATTGTATATTATTAGTTTAAAATCCACCGATATTTTAATACGGACTAAGAATGGTATTGCTACAAAGCTACGCCTTAGATCCACCTATTCACATAGAACCTAAAATGTTAATAAGCCTGCCAAATTTCAGGCTTCTATCTACAGATGAAGTTGGAGAATATAGCTTATGTAAGAAAAAATGAAATGGGGCCCGGCCCCAGGGGTATGGATATTATGAGATCAGTACCATTCGGTATTTGAATATGGATATTCAAAAGTATGTGTACTAAGTTTGGTCAAGATCCATCTATACATGTAGGAGTTCTAAACCTATTGATATTTATATAGCTTATATAAAGAAAAATAAAATGGGGCACCAGGCCCCAAATGGATAGATATTATGTGTTAAGTACCCTTCGGTATTTGAATATGGATAATCAAATGTATGTATATTAAGTTTGTTCAAGATCCATCAATTCATGTAGCAGTATTTGTTGATCATTTTATTTTTATAGCTCTTATTGAAAAAAAAACGACATTTTGGGCCCCCGACCCCAAACAGTATAAATTTTCGAAATGAAACCTGCTTTACTTTTGCCAGTAAGCTGTATAGAATGAGCCTGCTAAATTTCATGCTTCTATCTACAGGGGAAGTTGGAGAATTAGTGATGAGTGAGTGAGTGAGTGAGTGAGGGCTTTGCCTTCTATTAGTATAGATATCACAATGTTTAAATTTGAGGTTTCCCAAAACTTATCATTATGTTTTTAAAACCCAAATTAACGTACATTTCATTACTTTATAATTGTTTAATGTAATATAATATATTTAGAAACAAATATAATTGTTTATTTAATATTTAAATGTGCCGTGTAAAGATTTTTTAAAATTTAAAAATAAAATACGGCTTTCTCCAGTGAACTCCTCCAACTTTCGTCTTTTCACGGGGTATTCTGTCAACATGAGTAAAATTGCTGACACCTTTTGATCTTCTATTTCAGACCTCATGTCTCGTCTGTCACCTTTTGATCTTCTATTTCAGACCTCATGTCTCGTCTGACACCTTTTGATCTTCTATTTCAGACCTCATGTCTCGTCTGTCACATTTTGATCTTCTATTTCAGACCTCATGTCTCGTCTGACACCTTTTGATCTTCTATTTCAGACCTCATGTCTCGTCTGACACCTTTTGATCTTCTATTTCAGACCTCATGTCTCGTCTGTCACCTTTTGATCTTCTATTTTAGACCTCATGTCTCGTCTGTCACCTTTTGATCTTCTATTTCAGACCTCATGTCTCGTCTGTCACCTTTTGATCTTCTATTTCAGACCTTATGTCTCGTCTGTCACCTTTTGATCTTCTATTTCAGACCTCATGTCTCGTCTGACACCTTTTGATCTTCTATTTCAGACCTCATGTCTCGTCTGACACCTTTTGATCTTCTATTTCAGACCTCATGTCTCGTCTGTCTTGGGTGCGATGGGAAAACCTGGGAGCCCGACGGTTCGGCTCTTACAGACAAGTTCAAGGACATCAGATCCATGGAGATTAGATCATCACTCAATAATTCAGATGGTAATTTAATGAATGAAATCTTTTTTGCATATTTTAATCTTAAAAATAAGGGCAGTCATTGACGTCATGATGGTTGGTGTCACTCAGTGCGCAAAACTGGTACTATCACCCGCCTATCATGTTCCCCATATGGGCCTCCTCTGACTCTTACTGCCCTGATGACACCCTGCTCTGGAGGTAAACTGCCCTGATGACACCCTGCTCTGGAGGTAAACTGCCCTGATGACACCCTGCTCTGGAGGTAAACTGCCCTGATGACACCCTGTTCTTCTGGCACCCTTTTCTGGTGGCACACTGTTGTAGTGAACTGAGTTCTTTAATAAAAACCTCATCGAGCGAATCGGCCATTTCTTAAAAGTTGCCAGTTGATGTCGCCCCCCCCCCCACCCCGTGAAGGTGTTACCCAGTGCGGTCGCAACCCGCTAGTGACGCTACTGATGACACTAAATGTTATTATTCCTGGTGTGCGCCATCCCACCCCTACACCAAGTTAAGCTTGCCCTACACCGAGTTAAGCTTGCCCTACACCAAGTTAAGCTTGCCCTACACCAAGTTAAGCTGGTCAACATCCAGAAATGAACTGATGTGGATTTGTTTTATTAATTAAAATTGAATATTCTGAGATACTTCAACATTTCCGGGATTATAGTGTGAGAAACACTGGTGTATTGGAGGCACTTAGATGTAATGTATGCTTTGTAATTTAACAGTCAACAATTGGTACATATTTGTGAACATTTATATTTGAACCTGCTAATATAATTATATATTTGCAAATATTTTTGCTCAAAACAATTTTTATAATAAATCAATCTGAGCTTGATTTCCAATGACAAGGACTGCGTATAGCTAAGAGAAATTCTCTCATGATATATAATTATATTATTTCTCAATAATATTTTGTTTGGTGAAAAGAGTTACATTAATGATTAACAAATTGAAATTTTATGGATTACAAATGTTATAGCATATGATGTTCCCATGCTTCATTTATTATATATGTATATGTATTAATATTATTATTATTTATTTATTTATATAACACAGACCGTATAGAACATGTGTATTAACAATGCATGTATTAACATTGATTTTTGAGCTTTTTGACCATTGAGTTTCACTGTTCTCACCAAGTGAAACTATTTTGTTTCTGTCATTAGCTCTGTATCATACAATGTTATGGTAGTTCAACCACTCCCAGCTATGTCAATGCTCACAATACTTGGCTCACTGTGGCCATGAAATTAGAAGTTGGATTACACATTTTTGTATCTCCCTTGTTCTCTAGAATATAGAACAATTAATATGTTGAACTGGGATCACGGACAAGCTCATTTGTATCCATATATACAGTTTAGAGTAAATTTTAAAGTAAACATTTATTGCAAAAAGAAAAAAAATAGATTTAAAAAAACCAACATGAAACAAACATTTTAAAACATAAAATCTATTTGCTGAAGCATACTAATAGGGACAAGGAAAAGACATCTACCTAAACCTTATGCAAAGAAACTGTCTCATCATTTTAGTTTACTACAATATCTTTTGCAGGAGAAGGCTACACACAATGCAGCTAAAACATGCATTTACTAGCAGCTTAAAGATGGGCTTATTTCATTATATAGATACTGTTTCATAGACTACTGGTACAGATGTATAATATCATAATCATATATATATATATATATTATATATATATATATATATATATATATATATATATATATATATATCTATATAAAGTGAAAGTTTGTGTGTTGATTTATTCCGCATACGCTTATATATGGAATTATAAATTTTGATAAAATATAAAGTGAAAGTTTGTTTGTGGATTCATTCCGCATACGCTTTTACATGGAATGATAGATCTTGACAAAATTTGGCACATATATTCATCATTATCTAGAAGGAACATGGGGGGGGGGCTATGAACTTATTATAACATTCCGTTTGGTGCTGGGTGCCCAAAATGTCGATTTTTCTAATATGAGCTACATCAATAAAGTTAACAAGAAATATTCCTACTTGAATCCACACTTAGTACACTTACACTTGATTAGCCATATTCAAATACCGAAGTATATTGAAATTATAAGGGTATTGAACTCATTATATCCTCAACATGGTCATTTTGAATGGACCAATAGGATTTAAACTTCTTGTTTTCCAAAATTGAATTTATTAACAGCCAGTTTTGAATGTGGATCTTTGCAAAAATATTACTTTTCTAAATCCAGTAAAAAACTGTAAAAAAGCGTGTACAGCTGTACAACGTGGCAAGCATATAAAAAAATTCACACAATATGGGTAAACTGTACAGGTTGGCATGTATGATCAAAACTTCATGTCATGAGATCTAACAAACTTGGGTTGGTGGCACTATTTTAACATTATTAACCTATCATGCCAATCAGAGCTACGTTCTGTAATTCTAATCACAATGACAAATTTTTTATATGTCTGATGAGTAAACCCATATATTTTAAGTGTCAGTGATACATGTTCACAACTTTGCCTAATAAAATTTAACTACAATGACTTTTTGGTAAAGGCAGAAGCCTGTTATTAATGTGGGGCTATGACGATTCACCTCCGCTTTTTGCAGATAATGATAATGTGAAATACAAAAATTTTAATTTAAATACAAAGATGATTTTAAAAAGTTCAAGTTTTAATCTCTATTGACGTCGCAATTTGTTTTTTTATATTATTTTTAGAACTGCAAAGCTCCTACGGGGATTTATGGAACTAGACTAAACTTGTTAATGTTCAAATTGAAATCTTTTAGAATTTTAAAATGGATATCACTTACCCCCAATAAAAGCATCCTTTTTTGACTGGGTAACTTTTGTCTGACAATTCTAAAGTTAATAAATGTTTTTTAAAAACACAAAATTTTGGTAGAATTTTGAAAGAAAATTCAATTATGTTGGTACTTATGAATTGAGTGACTTGAATAAAGCTCATGTGACAACTTTTCTTCTTAATCCACAAATACATTGCATGCTGGAATGACCTAATTTGTGTCACCCAACTCTGTTATAACAGATTGAGCTACATAAAATCTTGACACATTCCCAACATCTTGTACAACCAGTAATGTAAGCATTCAAAGACAACTGCACCACATTTTCCATCACACAGAGCTGTAACAGTGTTCATTTGTGGCCCTACCTTGTATAGACGAGTTGCCAATAAATCTATATAATTTTTTTTAATCACCTCTGTCTTTTTGTTATAAATTTTATATTTAAACTATTTCTAAAATATTTGTCAGAAAAATGGAGGCCCAAATCATAAAAATGTTGCACTTAAACAAAATGATATAAAAATAGATTTTCTGTATAAGACTTATAATCCAATCTATAGCCTACTATCATCCAGTTCTTGGATATATATTTAAAAATTATGTCATATACTCTAATTCTAAAAGGAAGAACAAAATAAATTAAGAGAACCAAGTTATATTAACTCAACTATTTGAGTAGCACTGTTATTATTTACTTAGTTGAGCATATCTGGCAGTTAAAGTTAAACCAGATTGACTAATATTTAAAGCTTATAACTAAGATATAATTGATGGCAGGAAAAAAAATCACTAGTTGGCACTGACACTGATTAGAACAACATTTAAGGTAAACAAAATAATTACTATTTGGTGTAACATTTACCTTTAATCCTAACTCTGAAAATGCTTTAATGACAAAATGCTAAGAAGGTTTTAATGAAGAAAAGGTTACTAATCTTTTTAAATCTACAGTAATTTTTCTATACAAACAAATGATGAGAAAAATTTAATTTTTTTTAAAACACCAAAAAATTTGGTCATGATGGAAACTAAAGTAACAAAGGAAAAAAAGACCAAAAATACTTTTTGGAATAAAACTTTTATAAATGGATTTTTACAAGAAAGTAAATATAAATAAATGATAAATGTTGCTGGGTCTAAAACATAGTTATTAAAAGTTTTGTATTTGGAATGTATAATATTGCACAAAGGAATATAAATTACAATTTTAAAAAATTTGAGAATAACAGAAATAATAATAAAATAAGATTAAAAATTGACAACAAAAATAATTCTTGACTATTGATCACAATTAGTCTACCTTTGTTCCAAATGGTAAATAAGGGCAATGAGGTAAGCAAAAAAGGAAATGAGTGAAACAAACTTGGGGAAACCTGAAAAAAGTAACGCAATGAAACAACGACGGAAAGCCTTCATCAGCAAACAAACAATAGTAAAAACATAATTTAATAAAATAACACTTAGCTGAGATGTTATATCCCAGAGGGCAGCAATAGGATGTGACAGATAATAAGTACGTGAGAGATTAAATACAGGCAAAAATGGAAAGAAAAGAGAAGAAGTAAGTTCACTCCAATTGATCATGAGGAGGAGGGGCGGAGCAAAGGTTTAACAGGTGAATGAGACTATGACATTCATGGCAATAAATAAACAATTGAATATACACAAATAACAAAAATGAAACTAGAAGGAAACATTTTTTAGGATAGTTAAACACAATTATCAGTGAGAAAAGACTTTGGAATGATTTTTTTTGTATGGGTTGACCTAAAAGCTGTGATACTAATAATCCAAAATGGCTCAGCATAATTAAAATGGTAGGTCTATTGGTCATTTTTGGTGATCATTAGTTGTTTCTTTGACAGTTTTTTTTCAACAGGAAGTCAATACTTTTGGGCTTTATTTAATGTTATATTATTTAACAAACTTAAATTAAAAATAAAAGTATATACATTCTTTCAGCTCACAGAGTGTGCACTGTTAACTATTTAAAAATTCCCATTTGGCGATCTAAATCTTTGTTAAAAAAAGTTCTAGGTTAATTAAGAGGTTTGACAAAAAATCTAAACACATTATACACATAGAACACACAATATAAAGCTCAACATTCAACTTCAAAAAAAAAAATCAAAAAAGTGTACAGTCCATCTTTTTTAAAATCCAGTCTAGCAATTTAACATTAATAAACTAAAAGCAGCTTAATTTTTTGGTCTAGGAAAAAAGCTAGACTGCATCCTATACACTTATTGCACAATATCAATATACCAAGATAATGTTGGATTAATTACCTCATTCAAAATATTGAACTTTCCTCTACTTAAACTGACCCTTTCTTTACTTAGCATTAACCAGTGGTATTGATAACCTTTTAAAAGATACCTTCATTCTTTTTTTATATTACAAACAATGAAATGTGCCAGTAGTGAACCCACTCTACTAATTTGAACAAGGACACTTTTATAAAATTAATAATATTAACTTTGTTGCATCTTTTTAAATGTATTTATTCCTTAAAAACAAGAGTGTTTGCCTTGGTGCCACCATAAGGCTCCACAACTAATTACTTAATTAGTTTAGTTTCTTGTTGTAAAAACATTCAAAACTAATAAAAAAATTATAATAAGAGCATAGAGGATTTGAATACCACTGGTACAATGCACTTGAATATCAACACCGCTGCCACCACCACCTTATCACTTTTTCAAAGGTAAAAATTGATCTCCATGCTGGCCATGTGTTGAAATATTTGCTTCAACTTTGGGAAAGTAGCTTCATTGTAGTTGGCTACAATCTCATCCACATCTTCACAGCACTTTTTCTCTAGCTCCCGCAGCTGGCCCAGCACACTATGTCCCTTTTCTTCCTGTGTGTCCATCATGTTGCATAGTTTCTTGTGTCCCCGATAAAGTGCGTGGCCTCGATCTCCTTGGTCACAAACAGCTTCATTCGGGGGAGACAAAGTCACATCACCAACAGCTGCTCCTGGACCAAAAAAGAAAGGTTTGTAGATGGAGGTTGCCGGATTGGGTGTGCCTGTGAACCAGTGGACACTGGGTGCAGGAGATGACGCAGGAAACAGAACTGAGACCTGACTGCCAGCAGTGATGAACCCTCCATCCATCATACAAATCCCTCCTTCTTCATCTCGGAGAATTCTGAACATGTCTTGGTAACCAAATTTACCTGGATAAAAATTGAAAGACATTTAATAACTTTACCATCCTACATGCTTAGTTGCAAATAACTTATATAACAATAAACTTTTAAATAAAAAGGTGCTTTGGAAAGATTTTCTATTGCAATAGGAAAACTAATCAGAAATCACACTGCACCAGATAGATAAGTATATATATGTATATTTTTTAATGCATATCTTTTATTCTAATAGTTAGACACCATCCCAACTAAAAAAAAATAAAAAATTTAAGGAAATTTAATTTTAATTTTACTAAAGTCCTAGTTCTAATGCCATGCTCATATAAGTCTAATAAAGAAGATTTTTAAAGGTTTAATCAAATTCCTGCTTAGCTTCAACTATTAACTTCTACTCTCTTGTATATCCAATATCCAAGGTTTTTAGCCCATGCTTACCTTTGGTCCCCAATAAATGAAGCCAAGAAACCTATCTTTTTGTTATTTTAAATATGTTATATCACAGCTTTTTTAAATCCCCAAACAAATTATTGTCATTTTTAAATGACCTTCATTTCTTTCAGACCAATTCTTCTGTTTCATTATATACCAGAAACATTGTCTTTCTCTGTGCCAAAATAATTCTTTTTAAAAAAAGACAAACCTGAGCTTATGGCTTTCTCCATCACTTCGTGGCCATGGCGATAGCGAAAGCTTGTGCTATTGGCTGATGTGTTCCCAGCCTGAGACTGTGCACAAAATGTGGACTTGAAATCAAATTCTCCAATATCATCTGAATACAGACCCAGATTCTTAGCTTCCTGAACAAGACTTGGGGATGTTAGGTCCATTTTGGTTCTTATGCTGAGTTCATTGGAGATATTTCTAACACCATCTTGCAGACAAAAAACAGCAATAAATGACAATAGTTTTATTATTGAAGTAAAAAGGAAATTTTATTAAGTGTATCTGATTCTAAATGACCATTTTCAATCAATGTTTTAAGAACTTAGATGAAATATTAAAAACTTGAGATTATTATTTTCAACAGAGGAAAATTGTATGCATTTTGGTTTTTATTTTGAATTTGCTACATTAAATTATTAAAGTATTAACATAGTTTAAAATTCCATTATTAAAAGCCTCTACACTTAACATTAAGTCAACTACCTGAAATCTTCTCAGCTGCCCATAAAGCCCCGGCCGTCTCAAGTACCCAGGCCTCTGAGCTGTCAGCAATTAGAAAACTATTATGAAAACACCATCCATCTTTACCAGGCTCATCTGTACATGGGCCACCCTGGCCAGGATTAGCCAATAGTTCTGTGATGACATTAAGGGCCTCACGTGCAGTTGATGCTCGTTCTAGGCTTAATCTATATAGTAAAAATGAAGTTAATTAAAGACTTACTAACTCATTATTAAATTAAAGGTTCGAGAATTAATACATACATTTTAGTGAATATAAGTGTTTCTCCACCTTATTTCTTGACATCCCACTTGGCATGATAAAATGATAAAGGAGATGTTTCTTAAGGAGTAAAAAAAAAAAATTAAAGACATCAGAAGTGTAATTAAGCAGCACTCTTTGTAGCCAAAGGATTCAAATTTAATGTAAACAAAACTTAAAAATGTTTAAATGAAAATATTTTTTGCACCGACTTTTTTGCATATCTGTACTAATGGATTTTAAGAAATGTCAAATTATTTTATACTTGTCATTAGTTTAAACTTGTTCTTGATAGAAAGTCGTTTAGTTTTAGTCGTTCAACTGAGTGATATATTCATGTGTGTCTTCAGTCTAAATTGAACATGGGCACGTATATGAGCTCATTGTTAACTTTGCTGTGTGCGCACAAATGGCATTAAATTTTTTTGTGCAGTAAATGTACAGGATTGATGAAAATCTCTAAGAGCAGAGTAACTCAAATGTTTCTAGCATGTCTTTTGTGCTCTGCAGCTGCTGTTCTGTTGCCTTCATTTTGTAGCATATATATAATATATATATATATATATATATATATAAGTATGTATGTATGTGCGTGTGTATATATATATATATTTCAATGGTTACATTTTTTATTTTTAATAAGCAGGTTTCTCACCGCACCATGTCAGTTCCAAGTAACTTTTTCTCTAAATCTTTGGGTCCATTTAGTTTAGTCCACACTGGAGCATTTCCCACAGCCAATCCCTGTTCATTAGCACCCATTTCTGCACCCCACATCCAGGATGGCTTGCTAAGAATCACAGCATGGGTGTGGTTCACTTGATCAATATCTATATAAGTGCACTAAAAAGAAAATACCATAAGTCAAAGATCGCAAAACATTTGGTAATATTGTGCAACAGTATGATTTCTAATTCATTCAACCTGCCAACAGTTCAGTTAACCTAATAAAACACATTGTTTAATTGTTGGTAAAATTGCCCTATATAAAATTCAGCTTGGAGACCCCTGTCGTCCCAGACACTGCTGTGAAGTCTTCCAACTATGAAATTTGCCTTTATAATTCTGTTGATCTCATCATTTATTGTTGCTTACAATTTGAAGGTGCTGCCTAAATATGTCAAATTTTGAACTGCTGGGAGATTCTGACTGAAATGTGAGGCTCTATATAAAAGTTTCCTGACCCTGGCTGATGCAAGATCACTGATTTTCTTTTGTACTCATGGCAAGGCCTCAGTTGTCGCAACCCTTAGCAAAGTGATCAAGTTTTTCCTGCTTCTTCAGTTCTGAGCTTGCAATTAGGGTGCAGTCATTAGCAAATAAGAAGTCTCTAATGATAGTTTCTTTGACTTTCTTAATGGCTTGTAGTCTCCTGAGAATAGCTCTTCATATGTCAATTATCTTGCAGGAATGTCATCCATATTGTCAAGAAAAGCATGAAACAGAAATGCAACGGAACGCCTTACTTAGTGTTTGTCTCAAAGAATTGCAGAAGTTTAGCAGTTTTTAAAGTCTTTGTTAAGAGGTGATAAAAACATTCATTTCAAAGCTGCAAAATCACCTGCCCTGAGTTAACTTTTCTATTGAACAGCCAATGCTAAAATAAGCAGGTATTCTAGGTAGAAATTTCCATATAAAAGTCAAAAGAAATATTTAATTCTTGGAATGTTATCATGTTGCCTTGTCTTTTTAAAAATAAATTTTGCAGAAAGCTTACCTTAACCTTTTCACCTCTAAGATGATCTTTAGCAGGACAATATATAACATCTTGTACCTCCGATGCTGGTCTATTAGAGTTTTTACCGAAAACCACAGCACTATTAGCTGTTACTGGAGGTAATGCCACAAACAAGTCAGCCATTGGATCTGAAACATAAGACCATTTCCTTAAAACTTCACATTTCTAAGGATTTCAATACGAGTAATATGATGATACATTAAGTTCCCCATCATTCATCAAAATGCCCTACCCTACCTCCTGTCTCCTCCAAACATTCTTTGAATAAATGGAAAAAATAAATTTATTTAGGTAGACCAAAATATTAAAAAAAAAGCTATTCATGAAATCTAAATTACAAATATGGCGCCAAACGTTCCATTTAAAAAAAAAAACAACCAGGTCAAAAAGTAATATAATTTCAAAAGCAATTTTTAAGATGGCAAACAAAATACATTCTTGCATTTACTATAACAGTACAAAATGGTGACTAATATTTGGTTCTTGGTATCCTAAACATTGAATGGTGTTGTAATTAAAGCTGTGTTATGTCACATGGCTGTTATCACCCATCATCACCACATGCCCAAATAGTAAGTAGGTCATGCTGTTTTGACTGCATTAAAGCATTATTTTTTTTATTATAATTAACTACAATATAAAAGCATCAAATACATGCTATCAAATTTAGTAACGTCAATAAATTATAAGAACAGGTCATGTACATTTAGTCATAATCTTAATAAATACAATTTTAATAATCTTAACACACAAATAAATATGCAGCCATGTACTCTATGTTGCCTATAAAACTTTTAGTTATGCAGTAAAGATAATATAAAGTGATCAATATCCAAATAAGCTTGTCTATTTAAGAAAAAATAAGTCTATGGGCTGTTCGTGCTGGGCACAGGTCAAAACTTATTTGTATCAATTCACTAAAAAACGTTAAAATTTCATTTAAATAAAGCAAGCTAAGGCCATAAATAATTGCTTAAAATTTTCCATAATAGCAGATTTGACCATCCATCTTCTACGCATATTCCCATTACTTTAACTTCACAGATAAATACATTTTGAAAGTATTTAAATGCATTAAGTCACACAGCAAACTGTATTGGACTAAAATCTATGTAAGTTAAAGCTTTATATTTTCTACTACTGCATGCAACCTTCATTTTTAAAGTCAGAAATAATCTGTTTTAGAAGCAGCAACTCATATTTCTTTTTCCTGAAAATATTATACACAGCACATAGTATGGGACACTAATAGATTCATTTTCAGTTATTATAGGTTATTGACTTTGAACATGGACACATAATAAATGCATTTATACCAAGATAATTTTAATATTAAAATGAAATCAAGAGTTTTAAAAAAACTAAAAGACTTGAATAAAAATAAAACACCTTACCAGTAGATGTACATCAACTAAATAAGACGAAAACTCATTCTACCTTGAGTGATGAAACTTATAAGCTAGCCTTAGTCGTGCTTCATAATCACATTAGACACGTAACAAAAGGACAGGAAAATAATAGGATTTTTATTACTACATCAAAACTTGCTGATCAATGAGTGTGGGAAAAAAAATAATAATGGGAAATTCAGTGACAGTGATAAATAAGAGAAAGAAAGACTGTTATGACATTTACTTGTAGAATCAATAATATCTGGTAATAGCATTAAAGGGGACTCAGCTTTGGGACTCCACCCAAAAGAGAGATACAAATATGAATGTTGAGTACATCATATATATTATATTAGTTGTCAACAAAATTGCACTGTAAGGAACTGTACTGCAGATTTTTTTAAAAAGTACACAACCACTTACATTTGTCACTAAATTCCATCCATGTGTGTGTGGGTGTATGTGTGTGTGTGTGTGTGGGGTAGGATTGAATCTCAGCCCCCATCAACAGAACTGTAGTTTAATACAGAACTTTGAGAAAATTGAGACTAAGTCATGCACAATGGTATTGAGAACAAAGTGTCAATGTTAAAACAGGAAAATAATACACGAAAACTTGACTTCACATTAGGCAAAATTACATTTATGAGTCAATAAAAGTAATAACAAAACAAAATTCATGTGAAAATTACCACATAATAATCATAGCAATTACCACATACTAAACAAGGCATTTACCACATACTAATCATAGCAATTACCACATACTAAACAAGGCATTTACCACATACTAATCATATCAATTACCACATACTAAACAAGGCATTTACCACATACTAATCATAGCAATTACCACATACTAATCATAGCAATTACCACATACTAATCATAGCAATTCTCACATACTAATCATAGCAATTACCACATACTAAACATGGCATTTACCACATACTAATCATGGCATGACATGTATTAAGTAAAATTTAATTTAAAATCCACTCCTTCTTTCTCAAAGTATGGCATATGGATAAGGGTAGGTCCGTGTCCCCTTCCCACCTCATCCAATCAAAACAGATTTGCTACAGAAACAACAACATGCCATTTGCTGGATCAAAAATGATCATCATCATTCAGATCCAGTGGCCCTTTGGGCTGTGGTCATGATGAGGAGTAAATGTTTTGAGAGTTCTGTATGGATCAGAGTGAAAGAACATGACAACACATCAGAACAGAAGTTATACAGCATTGTGGGACAATTAATGAATATAATTACACTAACTCACAACAGGGTGCAGGTGATCATAAAGTATGTCCCCCCACTTAGGGAACATTTTATAAATAATTTATGTTGTTGATGATTTTTTAATGGATTCACATTTGAATGTTTGGTTATATTTAAATATATGTCTTGCCTCTGTCTTCAACACTTCAAGACACAAAAATGTATACATTATATTTTAATTTATACTTGTTTAAAAAAACAGCTATAAAGAGATGGCAATCTACTATATAAAGTTCAGTGTCACTATGTTTCTTTGTTTGTAAATAGTTTAGGGGCTTGCACACAGGGTGCTTTGGCATAGCTAGGGATTTACTGCCCTGGAGGGTTTGATTATTAATTGTTATTACCAACTTTATATTGTAGATGTGTGTTGAGGAAAGGAAAATCACAATTTTGTTATTGAACGGTTAAGCCCTAAATCAGTATTTGGTAAAACCATGTCAATGAATGTGTGGGTGCATTTTATGAGTATAGCAACATCTCAAAGACACAATTTGTTAATTACAGAATATTTTCAGTCCATAGTTGATTTCCCTCTCTTTGTATAATATTATGTAGGCCTACATATTGTACATTCATTATTAGCTTTTTAAATGCCACACACAATAAGTTTCGGTCTTGCTTTTAAAAAAATTTTTTTTTTTATGACATCAGCTAATGGCATGGTAGTGTTTCAGTTAAAAACATTAAAAGACAATGTAAAATGAAAAACCATTAGCCGTTATAATGGTATTCATCAATATATAAATGATGAAACAATCAGTTGTATGTCTTAAATGGAATTTAAAAAATTTAAATCTTTAATAAGATTTCAAATCTGTTAGCACCACATGTTTCTATATGAATAAATGGATCTTGATCAAACATGGGATACATAGTTATAGCACTTCAATATCTAGAAGAAAATGCTGATCAGGCTTTTAAAAAAAAAAATCCAATAAAGGGGAAAAAAAAGGGGGGGGGGTTCATAAATAAAATTACAATTAATGGTTAATACTAGATTTAACATTGTAAAATTTTAAAGGGCCAATTTATAACATAAATTTGTTTGTCATCCAACCTAAAATACTCAGCGCTGCAAAATATTAAAGATTAAGTTCTTTTTCTGCCGGGGGGGACCAATAGTAAAAATTACTATTTATATGGGAAAAATTTAAAAAATGAACTTGAATATATATCTGAATGATTTTTATAGTGCCTTTATCTTAAGGAAAACTAAAATGGCCCCGTTTGGAATGCCAGGGATCCTATTTTTATTTTAATTGATAAATGGCCATAGCTTTGGCATTGGTGAATATATTTTAAAAAAGTTGTATTTGTCTTTAATTTATGATTTTTAGCTGGGCACATTTTAAATATTAACTGAAAAGGGGTGGGCCCCAATTTCAAAGTTTACAAGTGTTATTATAAATAAGGCTTTTTACAGGGGAAAAATTTTCATTGGTACTTTAGCAAAGTGTTTTTGGCAGGGACCCTAATGTATGTGTGTGCTGATAATACTTTAGAAATTTTTCTGAATACAAATCCAAGCAAACCCAGGTATATCGGCCAGTTATAAATGAAACAATGTTCCATTTTTTTAAAACTAAAATGGAAATTATTGATGAGAAATGAAAAAAATGTATTAAGATTTCTTGCACATGTTTCAAAGATTTTAAAAATACAAGTACCAGGGGAGTAGCATTTTAGATAAGATGGTGCCTCATTGGGAATGCACAAGAATTCTCATTTATCAATTTTGTAAAAAAAGACACATTTTATTTTTATGCTGATATAAATAGTATAAATAATCATAGCCACTTTTCTGAGATCTACTCCTAACATGAGTGGCTTTGCATGTCAGCTATGACATTGAAAATTGTAAAAACCCTTCTCTGAAAATTTGTATGAACGAACATTGTTCAAATTAATACTGTTTGAAGGAGGTTTATCAGAATGGAGATTTTATTCTAAATGATATTTGTTAAACAGAGAATTATTTATTTTAAAAATGCTTTTTTCAGGGAATGTGTAATGGAGAAAAGTGGAAAATATCAACTTTTTAAACAACAACACCACACAACCCCCCCCCCCACCCCATTTTTATAAGGATAAAGTCGAATAGATACACTGCACTCTGTAACCGGAATTATACAGTTTTATAACATATATATCCATTTTTTTTTATCTCATACATTTTACATAGAACTATTGATTTACTTACTTACCGATAGATACTGAAACAAACTAGCCTCATTCTTAACCAACGCCATATATGAATAGTTTGTGGTGCAAACTGAGCAGTGAATGTTTATAAAGTAAATAAATTGATTATCATCTAGTTCATTATAAGTGTAATGGCTAATTATGTGTAATAATCCTTTAACCGTTATTTCTAAACATCAGTTAAGCCAATAAGCCAACCGTCAGCGTCTCTTGGTATCTTGTCGAATGTTCTCGATAACCCGAGAAATGTAAACAACACGTCATAAGTCTTTTCAGGAAGCTTCTTACGCTACATGTTTATAAGGGATGGACAGATACAGAGGGACGGAGATTTAGATAGATATTTGTAACTTTACGAGACGTGTATTATTCTTTGTGTTCTTATAAATGTGTTTATTCACATTTCGTCATTGTACATTATTAATTGGCACATTGTACTAACTGTGTACTGTGTACCAGTACAAGATCTACCATACTGTAAGTTGATGATTTGTCATGATATTTCTTTTGTTTTGTAATTGTATTATTACTTAATTAAATCTTATTAATTGTAATTGGTACTGTTTTGGGTGTCGTAATTTTGTTAGCATATTTATCTATGGTATCGTCCTTTGTTAGGCACTGTTTGAACGAGCCATAACTTAAAACAAGAGATTAATTTCTCACAATAGAAGCCAGTGCGTAACATATTCAATAGGGCCTAGGGCTAATGTGAAGAGATAGATTAGCACCCTGACGTCATTTGCATGTTTTGTCCCTGGTTCTGATATGGTCAAAATCAAAACCCATGTTAGTGTTTAGGGATACTTTTCGGGTTCAGGTTAGGTTTAGGGATAAATTTAGGACATAACCTCGCCATGGTAAAAAAAACCCAGTGCTATCTCTTCACATTTACCAGGCCTAGATATTTGAGAGCAAAATACATCATTTTCTCATACTACTAATAGAAGTAATACTAATTGGCGGCCAATTGAGGGGCAAACTATTAATTAAACAATTAATAATCTCATATTCATAGTAATCTGTAAATATGTAAATGTATTTATCATCATATTCATATAATTTATTATCCTAACTAATTATACTAATAGACTATACTTTACTAAACTATATCTATAATAGATTATAATTATACTATAGACTATGACTATACTATTACTATAGGCATAGGAGTATAGTATAGTGAACTTTAGTCTAGGAGGCATGTGACAAATAACAGTTTAATTCTAAATAGTAATTAGATTATTATTTTTATTATAATAATCTAATATTAGTCTACTTACTAATTTAAAGATAATACTAATACTAAAGTATTAATCTAATTTAGCTTATGCAGGCCTAGTCTACAAATACAAATGAATCAAATTAGACTAATTAGTTTTACAGACTCTATCTTCAACTTTACAAACCTAATAATCGTGTTTTTTTTTGCGTTTACCGTGAATAAATTTTTTTGCGTGATTTCGTAGTATTTTAAACCGATACTATTGATAGGTCTATCACCTTTCGCTGTTTTACGTCTGACTTCCAAATAACAATGCAAGGAGGTGTTGTGATAAGTTGCGATGGTATTATTCATCTGACGTTTATTTATTATTTTTTTCAATTTCTTTTTTTAACATTTTTATAAAGGGCTGCCACTCCCAATTTTTAAAATTATAGCAAATGACACTCGCACTTATCACCCGTTTTATTCAAAGATTTTGGTACCGACCTTACTCGCCTTCTTTCCGTTAAAATTGTAACTTTAAAATTCAAAATTTCGTTTTAGACTTTCAGTTCATTTGATACAAAATATCTTAACTTATTGATCAGTATAAGTGATATATTATATTTTAAATTCGAATGAAAATAATAAAAAGTAGAGATAGAGACGCCTAAATGCAGTGCCGTAGGCTGTAGGAATCCTACTAGTAACTAGGATAGACGGATAGGAAAGGGTGCAGAGCAGTGTTGCTTTCAGACATTTTCCCCCGAGAAGGGGCATATCAGATTTTCGAGGGGGGGGGGGGCAGTGACCAGAGGCGTAGCTAAGGGGTGTCAGATGTGACATACGTCCTGGAGCGTCAGATTAGAGGGGGCACCAAAATGGGCTTTGATGGTATTAATGTAAAATAATTAGTTACAGAGTTAAGGCTAAGGGGGAAGGGGGCATACAAATAAATCACGTACCCTGCCACCAGTGGCGTAGTAAGGAGGAGGATGAAGTTGTTCACACTGGTATAACTTTTTCTTTATATGGACGTGCAGCATTTTCGGACAACTGCTCAGTTTGAATCGTGAAGGGGAGATCGGCCAAAATATGTAGCCCCCATGGTGACATTGATATTAGCTACGCCTCTTGGAGGTGTATCTATCGTCACTGAAATTAGCGATCGTTTTCATCGGGGTGTAAGGTAGAAATCGAGAGCGCCGATGAATAGGCCTACTGCTTTTCTTTTTATAAATAAAAGCAAAATAAAGTCAGTTATTCATTGAAGCTATAACTCAATCTAGATTGAATTTTAAAACAAAATTTCAAAAATTAGACTAGACAATTATATAATACACATCATTTATCTGCTGCTTTTTCCATTTACGATAGGCGAGGTCAAGTTTTAGATAATCTTCCGATTATGCAATCTTTTTTCAACAGGATAATAAGTTGATTAGCGAAACTTGACCTCACCCAGTGATTAAATAATAAAAAGGAAACAAAACAATTAGACTGAAAAAAAGACTAGATTGACAAATTTTGTGACAAACTCTTGTGCTATAGAATCTGTTTTTTATGCCAGGGTTGTGAATTATGTTTCATTAAAAAATATTCACTGGACATCACCCATCCATGGTGACGACTGGCATCAATCTTTCACCATCATCGTTTCCTGGAAGGATAATTGCAGACAGATCAACTTCATCCTCATCTAGCCACTCAACATCCTCAAAATGTGCATTTTCTCTTCTGGCATGAGTTCTCTTTGCCTTCTTGCAGTGATTCTCAAAGAACTGATGCGTTTTATCTGAGTTGATTCTGGAACAGTTTGGGTTGGCACATTCTCCCGAGCCCGAGCTCTGCGTTTTCCTGCTTGTTTCTTCAACATTGTTTGTGAGGCAAAGTATAGATCTAACTGACAACACATTTAGGAAATACGCATTTCATGCTATTTTGACATAAAACTAATTCAAATGAAATATTTCACAAAATTTTTGAAAATTATTTTTAAAGCTATTAAATTCTACTAAAAAAATAAATTAAAAATAAAATTTAAAAAAAATAAATGTGTGACGTCACACATGGCCTGACCCCCCTCCCCCTGTCACAAACTGTCATACTTTCTTACAACCCCCCCCCCCCCCCCCTCATTCGAGCGTGATGTACTTTATGGAAAGCCCCATAGGCACTGGGAGAAGTGGAGTTATTATTTTCCATGGGCCATTTGGGGGGGGGGTGGGGGGTGGGGGGGATCTTTAAGTAAGAAAGCTTTCGGCCCTGAGCATAGCTAGGCTACCTAATTATGTTGTTGGCAAATGTTGGCTCCTGCCCCTAACTAATAAATAATGCATGTAATATCCAAAAAAGGCTAATTAATATTAATATATTTAATATGTTGTCAGTCATTTAAAATTAGCTTATGACTTATATGGTGTCCATTTTTCAAAATCAAAACAATCAAGTCATTTTTAAATTTTCAGGACAGGACATTTAAGTTAAAGAAGTTTTTGAGCCAAAGTCATAGCACAAGGGTTGCCCAAAAGTTATTTCTAGTTACCACTTGTTACTTTGAGAACTCTTCTGTCTATGAGGCGTTCTTCGAGGAAAACAAAAGGCAAAATGTGATGATCTATGCCTATGCCTATACTATATATAATAATTATTATATATAAAAATATCATATAATATATATTTGCCGTTTAAGGTATTTATTTCTGGATATTAGAGGTACACCGAGCTCCGATATTAGATGTACTCGTGATCTTTTGTTAAATTAATATCATTTTTCAATAGTAGTCTTAAATTTAACTTCACACGACTAACGACACTAACGAGGACAAAAAAAGTTTACAAACGTACTTCACGACATAACAACTACAAGTCTACAAATTACAAACAACAGTCGACAGTCTACGACTAAAGTACAGGCACTACAGCAGTACAAACTAGTAAGATCCCGTCCCCACTCACATGAACTTCATGCATTCTAAACTGAGATAAGGATAAAGACGGTACCGATAATGATAATGACTATTACTATTACTATTAGTAATACTATTAGTTAGTACTATTACTCACTATTACTATTACTATTAAAATTAAGTACTATTCATTACATACAATTTTAGTTAATAGTAGGCCTATACTATACTATTTATAATTACGATAAATTATAAAAAGATATATTAAATAGTCTATAGTCTATATTTAGACTCTATAGCAGTGAGCAGGGGTTACCAAACTACAGCCCGCGAAGTCAGTTCATCTGGCCCGTGGAGCCAATGCATCTGGCCCACAAAGCTAGTTCATCTGGCCCGCCACCTGTTGGGCCTATGTGAATTTACTTAATAAAACGAATGGAACACAACACTTTGTGATAAAATTTAAATATTATGTTTAAAATGCTAGGAGAACTTCACACGTGCTTTGCGCCTTAAATTCACCATTTTCAAAGTTATATTGTCGTAGGTAGATTTTCCTGTTAATTGGAGACATGATTACCCCCGAACTCCTAAAATCGTACAATATCGTAAGAAAATCGTACAATACAGTATCTTATTAGTAAATAAATAAAAAAATAGTATATTATAGTACATATAATGAATACAATAACTACTCGCATCGCATTGCCTTATGACACAGCAGTGAGGTGGCTCAGCTGCGGTAAAATCATGTTTTGTTTTTACAAGCTCTGAAAGGAAATAGATATTTTTCTTACTGAAAATGTTAGAGCTGATCCACAGCTTTCAGATCCTACCTGGCTTTCAGAGTTGTAATTATTGGTCAACATCACATCTCACTTGAATTTTCTGAAATTGAAACTTCAGGGAATGGATAACCTCATCTGTGAACTCTACAAAATCATCAAAGGATTTTGGAGAAAGCTGTCATTAAATCACCTTTGGAAGGAGAAAACTTTTCTTATTTTTAATGTTTCAAAGAGTTTTGCACTACAACCAACGAAGATGTCAACCTCAATTTTTAGAAAAAAATTATTGGTGACTTGAAGAAGATTTGGATAGATTTTCAGATATTGACAGAACCGAGAGTTACATTCTTTTGTTCCAGAATCCGTTTTATTGTACAGTAACCTTGATGATGTGCCCGTTGAACTACAGTTGGAGCTCATTAATTTGCAAGCAAGGCTTGTTGAAAGGGAATCACAGAGAAGGAAAACTTGTTGAATTTTAGCGCTGCCTACCTGATGTTGAGTTTCCAAAACTGAAGAACTTTGCCACTGGTATGGCATCAGTGTTTGGAACAACTTATGTCTGGGAGCAAACATTTTAAAAATTGAATTGTGTGATGTCAACAGATCGAAAGAGAGTGACTGAAAAACATTTGAAAACAATTCTCTTGATTGGATGCAGCAATTCCAAACCAAACATTGATGATATCTTGAAAGCCAAAAATAAGTTTCACAAATCTCACTAACCTTTCTTTTTTGCTGCTTAGTTTTTGAGATTCGAATATGTGCGCACTAGGTCTTATGTAACTATCTTTTTGCTAGTGTCGCCTTCTTTGATAGCTTTTTTTAATAAATAAATATGAAGTTGTCTTTGTTTCTTGTACATTGCACGACACTTACCCATGATTAGCATGGAATACTAAACTTAGTTGTTAGTCTTTTTTCATTCTTGTTTGCAAATATTGTGCAGAATGATTATCCGGCCTGCGCTCGTCATTTTTCCGTTATCCGGCCCGCCGTGAAAAAAGTTTGGTGAACCCTGCTCTATAGTATAGTATAATAGGTAATAATAAAATAGTCTTTAATGTGAAACACTGTATCATTTATAGCTTATCATTCAATATCATTCTTGAATGTTTAATGATAAAAAATTTCACCAAAAAAACACCAACAAAAAATGAGGTAAAAAAAAATTAATAAAACCTTCCCATGTTTAGCATACCCGATACTATGACTAATAGTATAATGGACCTAGATTTTACATATTAGTCCATTTTAATTTACCAATTAATAATTAAGTTACACTCAACAGCTGCCAAAACAAGACCTATCCTGGCAACCCAAAAAAAGAATATTTCTGACTACTGACTACTATATTAAGGATAAGAAAGAAAAACGGAATATTAATAATAAAATTAAGAAAAAAAAAAAAATATATGATCTAGGTCTGAGGGAAAAAATGTTTTTGGTTGTATTAGAAGATTCTCCATAAGGAGGTGAATTTTAAAATAAATTTTGACTTGATAAATGACTGATATGAATATGCATATGGTGTGTCTGCCGAGCTACATATGAACTAAGCCAGTTGGTAATCCTCTGGCATGGCTCACAAAGAGGCAAAACCAAGGGTCATTTGCTAGGTCTCTTGTTAAAGCCACACCAAAGCAACAGATTCCAGTTAGGCAACAGATAGCTGTGATTGCATTAATAACAGTTGAAATCAACCTATCCAATATCAGTTAAAGTTAAATACATTAAATGAAAACTTTGAAGCATTATTGATTAAAATTTGGCTGTTCCTTCCGCACATTAATTAAAAATATAGTGTCATGAAACTAAATAGTCATAAAGCGAAAATGTTACATCCTTTTACTTTCACTATCAATTTAGGGGAAAGTTTTATAATGGATGAACATCAATTATTTTGGCCTGGATTAAAGGACTACATAAAATTTGCAGAGGCTCTAAAATCAAGGACAAAGAATCTTCATAGTATACAAGGTATTGATAAGCTGTCACGAAAGATAAATGCTGAATTAAAGTTTTTAGTTTCGGTGAGTTTTTTTACACAATATTTCTGGAAGTTATTTTTATTATATCTTATATAAAAATATATAATATTATTAAAAATAATAAATTATAGCTAAGTCTCAGGTTGATCCTGAAGTATAGGCAAAAAAGTGCCAAAGTGTACTCGTTTTTATAGCCATATTAATGTTTAAGCTACTGTTTCTATAGTCATTTTTCACATTGTAGATACTATTCTAGTGTTTCTGTTTTTTCATTTTTATATTACTTTAGCAGTTTAAATAGTTTACATATTTTTAATAATTGTAAAGCGCTTAGAGCTGTAAGGTAAGTGCTATACAAAAATGCCTGAATAAATAAATAAATAAAGTAAATAATTGAACTGGTAAATTGATTTTTATTTTGGTTTCATTTAATAAGAGAAAATAGAAATGGGAAAAATCAACATTGGTGTAGCAGGCCAAATTAACCCCTGCCCAGAAAAAGCCCATGTATAGCTTGGCCGAGGTCAGAGGATAAACTGTCATAGGCCAAACTATGCCATGGGGTATAAAATAGCTTAGGCCAGAGTATATAGCTTAGGCCAGAATATACATGTCCAGGGCAGACTATACCCCTCTATCAAGATAATCAAACTATGTCTTGATAATTAATGTTTATCAGGACAGTTGTGATCTGGGACTTTATTTTAACAGTAAATTTATTGAATTTTTAATTTGTCACCCAGCCATGACAAATATTTGCCATTTTTTGTGAACAAATAATCACAAATCTAGCATATTCTCCCCGCTTAACTGAATCAGGGACTCATAATTGCATCTGATGGCCAACAATGCAAGGAAGGGAATAGAGTATGCTGGGGCAAGTTGGGATGGGCAATGTTTTCTATTTTATTTTCCAGGTTCTACATATTACTTTATTTAATAGACATATTTACACTATTTTATGAGCTCATTTAGGCTATAGAATACCAGGAAAAGGGTTTCAAAGTATTTCTGATATTATAAGATGCCATTTTTTAATAACTTCAAACTGAGGCTGTGCTGGATGAAGCTTTTACAATTTATAATGTGTTTCACCCAATGGGGAGAAGTGAAAAGTGTATGCATATTAACAGTAGTGATCACAAAGGTATCAAAGTTGAAAGATTCAAAACACCAATAGCTTAATAATATCATCCTTACCATGGGGCTCTCAACCATTTTAAAGCAACAACCTATTTATAAAATTGGCCAGAATTATACCTTGAAATTGAGAAACAGGTGTTTAGAAATGGGGGAGGGGGGAGATTCTTTTTTCTAGATAAAAGGGCTTTGGTACTGTAATTTTGATCAAGGGTATAGGTATGGAGAAATAAGGGCTAAGAAGGGTTTTTAACACCCCCACCCCCCTTGAAATTCTTAAGTAACCCCTGACATTTTGTCATCTTACTCTGACAAATAATGACAAAAAATTCGCAGCAAGTGCATATTATTTTTAGAGCTTTGTAGTTTCAGTTAGCTTACATGTTGTTTCACACCAATCTGTAGTCAGCTTTTTTTAAAATTGATTTAATTCAGCTGAAATGTCCACAAAGTTATGTACAAAAAAAAAAGAAAAAAAAAGGTTTACTGGTTCCATACATGAATTTACATGCACTTTTCATTTGTCCCTATTGGGTCGAATATATTATAGAAAAAAGGAAGATAACTCTTTTTTTTTTGAAAAAAAAACATCTGGACAGGCTCCATCTTTTTTGCCAGGTTTTGGTATGTGCCAGGTGTGCTAATATTTGAAATTTCCGCGTATCTGGATTAGTGGTTGGCTCAAACCTACTTAAAAAAGGCTTATTTTAAAATTATTAAACTTTGACCAAGTTTTCCCACCAGTGGCAAAATAATTTAACATAGTTTGTTTTATTTGTTTTCTTATCTTAACATACTCAGACAGACAGCTGCTTCCTCTAACAGGACACTCTTTAGTTTCCCGATTTTAAAAACCATGGAAGACCTACTGTATGACCAGCTTTTGAGATTCTACACTGCAATACCACAAAAGTACCCCCCTGTGAATTTACTATCTACATCCAGAGAAACATGTATATGCCAAATCCTAGTTTAAACAAAAAGTTAGGGAATATGGCGCAGAAGGAATATTTTTTGTCATGGGCAAAAGAGGTTCCCACTTAAAGCCAACTGCTGAATATCCTGAAGGCCTGTCAGTTTCTGGTGGCCATTTTGGCAGAGATAAAACTTCAGTCAAAATCTCTGTCCGTTATGACCGCTTTCACCACAAGCCCTGTCCGTTATGACCCCTTTCAACTGTTAGTACCAACATCCACTCTGCCCTAGGAGTGCTGACCGAAGAGAAAAAAAATCAATCCCTGCTGGCTACATAGTTTCTATCAAGAATCAATGCTTCATTCATCTCATGATTTTAAAGATGGTAAAACGCTGGATTGGTCACTACTTAGTTGTGGAATCCTTGTCCAAGGAACAAATAAAACATAAGAACAGAAAGACTGACAAGAAACTGAGCAACACCTACCACGTCAGCAACCACCACCCCCGTCCCCATATGATTGTCCGAGATGACTTTGTCAATGACAGCCCAAAGCAAAAGACACTAAAATAACATGTGAAGAATCAGATAACAATGACATCTACATTTCACAGAGACACAAGTAGACTAGGACTTTCAAACCACTACCAAGTTAAGGAGAGACGTGTCTGAGCACCGTTCTTGCCCGCAGGTTGGGTCAGATTGTGAACTATGGACGCATAATGAACTTGTGGCAACTGCAGTGTACATTGAAAACCAAAGTTGATGGGAACTGCTGCTTCTGGAGCATCAGCTACATCTTGACAGGATCAGAGGACAATCATATGCTTCTCAGAGATCAAGTCATCCACTGAATGAACAGCCTCTCGACAAAAATACTACAGGACTTCTTGACAAAAATACTACAGGACTTCTTGACAAAAATACTACAGGACTTCTTGATAAAAATACTACAGGACTTCTTGACAAAAATGTGAACGAATATTTAAACATATCTTGCAATCAATTGCATATCTTATGTTGGAGTCTGGACAACTGATGCAGAGATCATGGCCACAGCGAAATTGTTGAGTTGTGACATCATCATCATTCTTACAAGAGTCAGTGACACCATGGATTGGTTTACTCATCTCTCAAGTTTCAATATACAGTCAACAACATCCACTTTATCTTGAGAACAAGCGTGATCATTTTCATGTTATTAACAGTATTATCTTTGACAATTATATTATAGCAAGGACGAAGCTAGTAGCTAGTCTTATAGTTACAAGTGGAAGCTTTAGGACATTATGACTATTATTATATTATGAACAGCCAAATTAATTGAACATTTTGTTACTGTTACATTACAATGTTTAGGTTATGTGCTTTCATTTAATGTGAACACTACTGAGAAGTGTGGTAGTACTCTTCCATATATTTACTAACTCAAGTTTTTCTGGTTAAAGTAATAAAAGTCTGTATGTTTAAAATTACCTTATATGACAAGCTCCCTCCCCCCTTTTTACTTACCTTTTATGAGATAGCTGAGCCCTCCCCATCAGTCACCATGTCTGACGACGCTGACTCATAGCTGAACTTCCACTAGAATTGAGAAGAAAATTAAGTCATTCATGTGTATTATAGGTTATAACACTGAGCATCATACTGATATCATGGGTTATGATCTGGCCCGAGGGGTATGAATTAGTCTAAGCCATGCTATACCCGTGGTATAATCTAGCCTAGGCCCCTTTTACTTTAACGTCGTGTGTATAGTCTGGAAGGCACTATACTTTGGCCTGCTACACCGGTACCGGGTACCGTATTCAGTTGTTACTTAAATTGAAAGAGTTGCTTCTCTTTGATACATTTATTTTTGTCAGTGGACAAGATTCGAATTTCAATGTGAATGTGACGATAAGTGTTTGAATCCCACATTCATGAGTTCTAAACAATGGCTTCACAAATTCTGTTATTCATGAGTTCTAAACAATGGCTTCACAAATTCTGTTATTCATGAGTTCTAAACAATGGCTTCACAAATTCTGTTATTTATGAGTTATAAACAATGACTTCACAAATTCTGTTATTTATGAGTTCTAAACAATGGCTTCACAAATTCTGCTATTTATGAGTTCTAAACAATGGCTTCACAAATTCTGTTATTTATGAGTTATAAACAATGGCTTCACAAATTCTGTTATTTATGAGTTATAAACAATGGCTTCACAAATTCTGTTATTCATGAGTTATACACAATGGCTTCACACATTCTGTTATTTATGAGTTATAAACAATGGCTTCACAAATTCTGTTATTCATGATTTATACACAATGGCTTCACAAATTCTGTTATTTATGATTTATAAACTATGGCTTCACAAATTCTGTTATTCATGAGTTATACACAATGGCTTCACAAATTCTGTTATTTAAGAGTTATAGACAATGGCTTCACAAATTCTGTTATTTTTAAGAGTTATAAAGAATGGCCTAACAAGCCTCGATCTCCATAGCATAGACTATGCTGCACATTTGTTTCTTGACGGATGTTAGTTTCTAGACGATGCTTGTCGGCGCCGGGGTGGGGGGGGATGGGTGGAGTTGATCATTTAAAAAAAAGTGTTAATGTGTTTAAGTTAAATTTGTTAAGAAATGAGTTAAGAATAGTCACAAATTTTTAAAACAAAATAGGAACTTTTATCCCACATCCTCAGAAATTCGTGCCCCCCCCCCACCCCCCCAATTTAAAAAAAAGTTTTAATGTGTTTAAGTTAAATTTGTTAAGAAATGAGTTAAGAATAGTCACAAATTTTTAAAACAAAATAGGAACTTTTATCCCACATCCTCAGAAATTCGTGCCCCCCCCCCCTCCCCCTCCTCTTATGTGACATAAAAAAAGGCAAATTTAGTTAGTTTTTCTTTGAAAAAAAGCTAAACCTTAAACTCATTGTTCTGAAAACATTCCAGTCAAAATGCACACTAAATGAGTCAAATTTGTTTCTAGGTGTCATAAAAGTGAGGTCTTTATGCCTTAAGGTACGTGTCAAACTCAAAGCCCGTGGGCTACATCCGGCCCGCCGTAGAAGTAAATGAGGCTTGCGAGGTCTTGACCAACATACAATTCTATCCAAGTCAACGCTGTGATGTTTCCCAATGCACACTTTGCTGAAAAACTCGGCTTACTTCGCGTCGAGTTCGCACGGCGCTCTAGTAACTTTGAAGCACAGAAATGTAATTCGAGCTGTTTCGTAACCCATTTGTCATAGACGTGGAAACTGCACCTGTAAATTTGCAGATGGAGCTAATAGAGCTGCAGTGTAGTGGGACACAAAAGGCAAAGTAGGACACAGTTTGGCCTGCACCGTTCACTCGTTTCATTCCTGAAGAGATACCCCAGCTTCGTCTACATGCGGCTCGAACCTTGGGCATGTTGGGTAGCACATATCTGTGTGAGCAGCTGTTTTCTGTGAGGAAGATTAGCAAAACTTCACACAGGAATCGTGTTACTGGTTAACACTTGCAGTCCATCATGAGAATCTTAATGACACAGAACGTTACTCCCAAGATAAATGAACTGACTTGTCTTTGTAGCCGAGAAAATGTGCCAAACATCCAGCTCTGACAAATTGGCATAATAACGAAAATGGGTATGCCCATGATTTTTAATTATTAAATATTTTTTGTGTGTTTCCATTTATATAATTTTTTTTTTTTAAAATATTATTTTTCCGCTATTTGAATGTTTATCCTGTACGGCCCGCAACCTTACATGTGACTTGAGATGTGGCCCGCCGAGCGATTGAGTTTGACACCCCTGCCTTAAGGGGTTAGATGCTGGGGTCCATTAGAATTGATTCGTAAGGAGGCTCAGTTTTTGTACGCCACTATTGCATTTCTGTTGTATCTTATGCATTATGGTTTATATTAACTGATTTTTATTGAACTTAACGATTGTTTCCTGTGGGACTGTCCATAGACTGTAGAGTACGTCACGCTTTAAATTTTTTTCGACACCCCCCCCCTCCCCCGTCACAATCCGCCACAAATCAGACTGTCCATAGACTGTAGAGTACGTCACGCTTTAAATTTTTTACGACACCCCCCCCCTCCCCCGTCACAATCCGCCACAAATCTCGTAATCCCCCCCCTCCCCCTTTCCGAAAACCTTCCATAAAGTAAATCACACCTTTGAAGTTAAAATAAATTAAAATTGAACCTAAAGCACATGCCTATCAACCGTTTATGTATATAGTCGTCATCTTCTGTTAGAATACAACCGTCACAACAGAAAGATCACGGTCAGTTTCAGGTTTGATATGTGTCATTAAAATGTGTTACGTCAGATGTGACCTGATACCTTCCTCCACCGTCACCAACTGTCACTTTCCTAGACCCCCTCCCCCTACTGAGTGTGACATACTTTTGGACGGTCCCTGTCTGATTGTTTGCATATTGTTCCCACTCTGTCGGGAGGAAATGGATTTACCATATTCAGTTTTCTACCAACTTATGCTGAACTGATTTTGTTCCAACTTTTTCTGTAACGTATGCGTATTTTCGATGACACGAGCAAATTTGGTGAAATTTGGCCCTCGAATAAACTTTATTATTATTACGGTACCCAGGAGTATACGTGGCGTCATTCCCTTTACAGACTTCAGCAAGTCTCAATTCTTAATTACACGTCACACAGTCAGACTATCGCTGGCTTAGGAGCCATCGAAATAAGGATATATTTTTTCATATCGCCCGGGATGGGGGTCTCGGCAGAAAGTACGCCCATTTATAAAAGAAATCTGCAATAAACATTCTAGCAGTAAAAAAAATACCATATGTATATCTCTAATTCTAATGCTGTAAAAATATCCGCCATGTTTTGTAGGAATTATCGTCGTAATGCGGATAGCTCTTTGTTTTCACAAATGAACTCGCTAGACATATCGCTCAAATAGCTCTCAGTAGTATACTAGGAATACACTTTCAGTACTCTTTACTCGACCATGCTTTGAACGTGCTTGTGACAAGGTCTAATTTTGTTCGGCTACGCCATTAGTTCCCAAAACATTTCCCGCGCCTTAGCCAAATTTAGGTTTTCACCAGGTGCCCCATGTTAAATCTAACAAGTACACTAGCAAACACATAAACAAAATAAAATAAAGGGTTGGGTACAAATAAATCAAACACGTATTTAGGTCACTAAGCGTCATCTAGTAAGTGCAAACAGTAGTTACTCAAGTGGGTTACTATTTGCACCCCGACTGCTAGATGTCACATGGGATTAGCAATAAAGTGGAAATAAAGTTGTGTAAAATTTGGCGGCGCCCTTGTGAGGAAGCTGAGCAACCCAGGACAGGGCCATGCAGAGGTAAAGCGGCGCCCTTGTGAGGAAGCTGAGCAACCCAGGACAGGGCCATGCAGAGGTAAAGCGGCGCATGTGGCGAAGCCGGAAAATGGTGCACCTTCGTACCGGTATAGATAAAAAAAATACTATTATTTCGTCCCTTGTTTTTATGAAGAATATGTGATTTTATTGTTGACTTGACTAAAATAAGATCCTATCCGATGACAAGTTTGGCGACACCGATGTTGGCTACTTCTCTCTTCGCCCCATTCTCACGGCATAGCACGAGGGCAACATAACACCCAGAGCGGCGTGGCGTGTAATCTGGTAACCAGTAGTAACCACCAATGTTCCCTTTAAGCTGCGCGGCCCGGAGCTAACTCACAGACGCGGCGTGTAATCTGGTAACCAGTAGTAACCACCAATGTTCGCTTTAAGCTGCGCGGCCCGGAGCTAACTCACAGACGCGGCGTGTAATCTGGTAACCAGTAGTAACCACCAATGTTCCCTTTAAGCTGCGTGGCCCGGAGCTAACTCACAGACGCGGCGTGTAATCTGGTAACCAGTAGTAACCACCAATGTTCCCTTTAAGCTGCGCGGCCCGGAGCTAACTCACAGACGCGGCGTGTAATCTGGTAACCAGTAGTAACCACCAATGTTCCCTTTAAGCTGCGCGGCCCGGAGCTAACTCACAGACGCGGCGTGTAATCTGGTAACCAGTAGTAACCACCAATGT